>ML422279.1:75899-133387 GCA_005239525.1 Nicotiana knightiana | reverse complement strand
CAATCTTCCACCCTCAAAGAAGGCAACCACCCTCAAGCACTCCCACCTCTAAGCTTTCTTCAATACCCACTACCTCATCTCTATCATTCATATTAGAGGTATGTATCCCTCACCTTAATTTTTCTTTTATTTTTGTCACTTTTTTTTGTATGTACTACATCTGTTATGTTTCTCTTCCATTATGTACAGTAGTTGATTTGTGTGGGCAATAGTTGATTTATGTTGATAATGGATGACATAGGGAGTGTGGGGTGTTATGAGTATATTTGAGTTCGGATGGTGATGCCCCATGTCCACTATTTCGTGTTTGGGGTTTTAAATTGTTATCCCACCATATGTTTGTTAAAAGACCCCAATGGAGGGAAATAATGTGACCAATTTGTGGTGAAGTCTGAGTAACCACGGTTGGGTCACCCTGTTGTACTGAGCTAATAATATGTTAATTGTAGCTACAATGCCTCCACGTAAGCGTCAAGCCACAGGAGCCTCTTCAAGTCGTGCAGCTAGAACCTCCACCGGAGGAAGGCCACGAAAATCAATAGACTCGAGGCCGTTCAACAGTCACAAATTTGTCTCAGCGAAGGCGCAGGACAGATTTGGTGAGAAAGAGGATAAAACTGCTATACCTGAGCATGCTATGGACTTTGTAGCCATTAGGATGAATTTCCCCAGAATGTACGAAGTGTTGATGCAGCGTCACATGGACATTTTCTTTGAGGAACCGGACGAGGCAAATGACATGATGGTCATGGAATTTTATGCCAACGCTCCAGAGCATGGCAACTATGTTGTAACAGTGCGAAGACGGCCGGTTAATGCCTCAATAGATCACAATGTACAGGCTTCCTCCACCAGCAGCTGGTTACGTAGATGCCTACCAGACCTACAGCAGAAAAATAACTCCTTGGGATACATTCACCCCGACCATATGTCGACCGGGCATTACATTGAAATGGTACAAGTATGGAAACAAATTCCACTCTTCGGGCCTCAAGTTTGAGGCAAAATACTGGTTGTACCTGATTAATAGTCGACTATTGCCATCCAAGAACACCTCGGAGGTGAACATTCCTCGGGCATGCCTGATTTGGTGATTCATGGTAGATGCGTCGTTCGATGTAGCACAGTTAATTCATGAGGAGATGTTCATCCTCATGAAGGTCCAGAGGTATGGGTTCTTTTACCCATCACTTGTCACTTGACTGTGCATTGTGGCTGGGGTGCCAGGCGACTTTGGTGTCGATGGCCGGGTACCTGCGGTGCACCCTTTTAAAGCTGAAAGAGTTACGACTGGAAGGGAGGAAATGGC
Source organism: Nicotiana knightiana (assembly GCA_005239525.1). Classification (NCBI taxonomy): domain Eukaryota; kingdom Viridiplantae; phylum Streptophyta; class Magnoliopsida; order Solanales; family Solanaceae; genus Nicotiana; species Nicotiana knightiana. Next base: position 132,078 of record ML422279.1, on the reverse strand, counting down.
AGCCGATGAGGAGTTAGTGGGCATGAATCTGAAGAAGAGGAAGCAGAGGAGGAGCATCACCAAGGAGGTGAGGAGACGGAGCATATGGAGGAAGAGCCATTTGTGGACATTGGAGGCCCGTCTAGGGCCAGGAGGACCAGCAGTTGGATCACCTAGAGCACGACGTGGCCGGGTTGAGAACCTCAGTGACTGAACTTGGGATCCGAGTGGATGAGATGGCCACCTAACAAAAGAAGTCTGAGAAGAAGATAATGGGCTGGCTACACACCCTGGGTCGTGCTTGCAACGTCAACCCAGACACCGTCTACGATCAAGATTAAGCTGCCAGGGAAGTCCCTTTACCTTACTCTATCATTTTAATTGTCCATGAGGACATGTCCTCATTTTAAGTGTGAGGTAGGGGATGGTTTCCCTGTTGTATTGTATGTTGTATAAGTTGTGAATTATGTGCTTTAGTTGTTTTGGTTAACTTATTCGAATTGCAGTTTGTTTTATGTTTTTGGTGTACTCCGTTTTAAGTGTTGTCAGTAATAGTAATAGTAATCAAGTCGTCTTGGCCCGACGACGGATCCCTTTGACAGGGGTTCTTGAGGGTCCAAGTCAACATAAAAATAAAAAATTAGAAAAACTCAGTGGACTCCTCCTGATGATGGATTTCATACGAAGTTTTCTTGAGGGAGGTCAGTCCGAAGAAGAAAAAAAAGATTTTTTATTTTCTTTGTAGGTAGTGTAGTAACTCCCCCTTGGTTGACCGCGGTTCTTTTCCAAGAGTTTAGCTTGAACCGGGTATAGCTAGCTTCTTTTTTTTTTATTGTAGGAATCCTTTGGGCAAGGTGCTGAATGATAAAATTCTACCCTTAGTGTGTTACACCCAAACACCATGAATCCTAGAGTGTGACGCTTAGGCTCACCTGTTGACTCTTGTAGAATGCCTTAATGGTGCATGTTGTAACTACTCGAATGCTCAATGGAGTGTTTTGATGAACCAATTTGGATTGAATTATGTGACATGTGTGTGTGAGGTGTTTTGCATCTATTCTATGTCTGCATTTGGTACCTAGAACTTGCCCCGTGTGTGTACAAATCGAAATAGAAGTTTGTTTAGTCTTAGAAGGGATATAGGCATTTTTTTGTTAAGCCATGCACAAATATATACCCACCTGGATATAATTAACCATAGTCAACGCCTTTGAGCTTATAATCTTGTTTGTTTGATAACTACATTATGAACCATAACCAATTGGTTGAATAGCTTGTTTGTTTGAACCTGGTACTTCCCATGTGCACTTGAATTGTTAGCAGATATGTAAAAGTCAAAGTGTGGGGTGGTGGTTTTATTTGTAAAAAAAATCAAGGAAATAGAATGAAAAATGCAAAAGTGAAGGCCACTTAGAAAAAAACAAAAGAAAGAAAGAGGACAATAATTACATGTAGTCCTTGATAATTAGTGGCATGGGGTAATTATGAAGTAAAGCAGGGTGAAAGTTCTGGCCAAGCATGAAAATGGGCTGATTGTGAATGTAATTGTATTAAAAGTTCTTAGGGAGGTTAGTCACTATACCCAAAATGTATCCTACACATGCCTTAGCCTACATTACAACCAAATAAAGAACGGTTGATCTTAGACTGAATGAACTCAATTAGTGGAGTATTACACTACAGGCAAGCCTATGGCGTATCTGTGTGACAAATGAATGTTATTTTTGAGAGTGAGTGAATTCTTTCGATTAAAAGTTCTTGTTTTTCTGACTATTATCTTTTATGGAACTACTCTCAATTGTGTGAAGTGAGGGCATATGATTTATGAAAAAGAGGTAAGTCTTGACCTCCTTGTAGTATTTCGAGGAAGTAAGATTATAGCAGGGCATGTGAGAGCCATTGCATGAGGCATAGATGTTACACTACTAGGTGCATTGCTTGTAGAACGTTTGTGGTGTGACACCGTAGGGGAGTGTTTGATTTAAAGAAACCTTGTAGGATATAGTGGATTGCTCGAGGTCTAGCAATGAATTAAGTGTGGGGTGTTGATAATAGGTTGAATTCACGTAGTTTAGCATATAATTATACTCTAACTTAATGAGGTTTCATGGTCTTAAGTGAGTTAAATGATGTTAAATTGGCTCTAATGGTGATTTTTGTGTTTCACAGGAGTACAATGAGCTATTGAGGACTTATGACGGTGATCCTGGCGAATTTGAGGAATAACAGACCATGGGGTAACTCTGAAGTGATTTGAAAGCTGGAAATTTGCCAAGACAGTAGGAAACCCCACTAGAGCGTGCATTAGCGAGACTAGCGCCCGCGCTAGTCCAGTGTGATGTCGGGCAGTGATAAACCCCATTAGCTCGGGCTATAGCACGAGACTAGCGCGCCCGCGCTAGTTCCGATGAAAATAAGACGTTGAGAAGGGAAATTTTGGGAGTTTGGAGCCAATCCACTTAACCTATAAAAGGTTCAACTCGTCTAAAGGAGCAGATTATCTAGGTTTAAAGTTTAGAATAAGAAAAGGCAAAGGCAAGAAGCAAGGAGAGCAATTGGGCATCAATCCATATCTCCTTCTTTTGCAATTTTTATCATTGTCATGAATTCTTTTGTAGTTTTCAGTATTGCTATGAGTAGTTAATTGTTTTAATCTAAGGTTTTGGTGGAACCCGTTGGGTAATGACGCTATTGTGATATTAATATAGGGTTGATTGGTTGATTAAACTCTATTTGTTCAACTACGTTTTGTTGTTGTAGTTAATTGAATGGCCATCAATTAGTTGTGCCTATTTATTATGTATATACTTGAGAGAGAGTGCATATTTAGGTAGTTGTTTGAACAACACTACTCCCGGAGTATAGACGAAAGTCATAACCGAGGGTTTAGAGGTTGGATTAGAGATAACGATACCTCGGGTGCAATCTAAAGTGAGATGTAATGCAATCTAGCTAGCGTAACTTGATAGAGTGCGTCTAGTAAATTATCATAATTACTTGAGAGAGATTTATGGTAGCTGGAGTGTTCATGATTGATAGAGACAACTAAATCAAAACTATAGGAAGTATCCAAGAAGGAAGTTCACCAACGGGGGAAACCATAACCTTAGACCTTTAGCACATCTGTTTACATCTCAATATTATTATCTTTTAGTTTATTTAAATTTCAGTCAGTCGTAATAGTAAAAATACGAAGAAAAAAGAAAGAAAGTGTTATTCATAATCTTTGGAAACTTGATTATTGAGAATTGAGTGGTCTAACGACAATAATTGATAGGTTAATTCCCTGAGAGATTCGACTCTGGGCTAAATACTCAGATATATTTGCAACGCCCGTTTAGTCTTTTTATAAGACATAGTTGAGTGTGATCAATCTTATGCCATCGAATGGGACTTAAATTCTCAAAATGGCCGACCGAGTCGTTACTGATAAAAAAACGTGACGCTTAAGTGATCAAGGAAGATAAAAAAAATGTGAAACTTAAGAAATCAATTTAGAATGAGCTACAAAATAATTATTGAACATTTAGGTTATTACTTTTGATTTAGGGCTTCTAATTTAATTTGGATCAATTGTATCTATATATATATATATATATAAATCGATCGATATCAATATTATATACTGTATTAAAAGAATGAAAGCTTTAGTAAAATATCGTTTGTCTTGTCACGACCCAAAATCCATTAAAGGTCGTGATGGTGCTGGACACCACTGTCAGGCAAGCCAACACTAAATAGTTAATTAAATTCTCATTTTAGTATTTTTGAAAACATAAAGTTCCTTCAATTTAACTAGTAACAAATGAACTTTAAGGAATAATATTAACGTTTTCAAATTTCAATACCAAATATCCCATAATCATCCTAGAACCCGGTGTCACAAGTGCATGAGCATTTACTAGGAAGCAAAATAAAATACAATAGTTGTCCAGAATACAAATTTGGACAGAAAAGAAGATACAAGTACTCTGAAGGAGACTCTACTGGCTGCTGATCGTCTCAAAATATGCAGCTCACCTAAGTCCCCGTATCAACCACGTCGTTACGCCCACAAGGCCACTATCCATACATGTACTTGTACAACAAGTGTAGTATGAGTACGAAAACAAAACGTACCTAGTAAGTATCCCATCTAACCTCAAAGAAGTAGTGACGAGAGGTCGACTCCGACACTTACTAGTGGTCCAAGAATATGATAACTTGAACTTCTAATTAAGCATGATATATAACATAAAACTCAAAACAAGAAATAACTGAACAAGTCTTTCCCATAATTAAGAGCTTAAATAACTTCCATCCTTTAAAACATGTAATCACACAAACAATGAATTTATACCAATTACAAAAGGGACTTCCAGTTCTATTATCATACACGAATACCACTAAGGACATTCGGCCCGATCCAATATAAATGTAAAATGTGCGCTGTCGAGGGTCGAGCGACGCGAACCATACATGAATCTATTACCCCGCTCGTGAATCATAGATGCGGCGCGGTCAAATATAAATTTAAAAGAATTACCCCACTCGCGAATCATACATGCGACGCAGTCAAATGTAAATTTAAAGGGATTACCCCTCGTGAATCATACATGCGACGCGGTTACACATAGATTTCTTAAGTTATTATAATATTCTTCCATTCTTGTCAAAATACGAAGTTCAAATGAAAACCTTTAAGATCCCAAATTTCATATCAATTTTAACTCCTTTCAAACATTTAATAAGCAAACTCAATCCCGCTACTTCTCAAGGCAAACAATAAACATAAATCGGTAACAATATCAACAAGGCATGATGTGAGCCTAAAACTACCCGGACATAGACATAGTTAGTAGCTATGTACGGACTCTCGTCACCCCGTGTGTATGTAGCCCCACAAATAGAAGCACATAATAATTTAGTTCACATATGGGGTTAATTCTCTCTTACAAGGTTAGAAAAGAAACTTACCTCGCTTTGAAGTTCCATAGCCGGCTCCCAAGCCTTTCCAACAACTCAAACTGATTCCCAACGTTCCAAAACTAGTCAATAAATGTGCAAATCCATAAATATATACTCCAATACTTATTATGATCCAATTTACAACAATTCCCAACTCCACTAGTAAGTCAACAAAATCACCCTTGGGTCCACATACCCGGATTTCGAATTTTTTGAAGATAAACATTACCCACAACATTACGAACTCAAATATATGATTTATTCCCAATTCCACGTCCAAATTCGTGGTCCAAATCCAAAAATACCAAATTTCTAAGGTTTCTACCAAAATCCCATTTCCTATAAATTTCCACACTTAAATCCGTATATAAATCATGTTTTTAACTCACAAAGTGAAGAAAACTCTTACCCCGTAATAGTTTATGAAGATGGCATCCTGAATTTCTCCAAAATCGGCTCCCGTGGACGAAAATGAAATAAGTTGATCCAAGCCCTCGTTTTAAAGAAGACACTACCCAATAAATCATAAGCAGATATGAAGCGCGCAGCAATAATGTGGTAAATGTGTAAGTTACATAATCTTCCAAGTATTTCTTTTAAAGGTATGAATTTCGCAGCTCGTATTCTACCTCAATAGCTAAGATGTATCAAGTTCCAGAATCAAACGGATAACGAATACCATACAAAGTGCCGGCATCAGTGGAAACATAATCTCGTGAATACTCGAACTGCCAACGATATAACGCACAATTATGTTGAGGTCGTTTGGATCGATCCAGAATAATGTGTACACTGCCGAGGGTTGAGCGGCACGAACCATAGATCCATCAATTATAGTGTTGATGCGTTCGGCCCGCTCCACAAGGAAGGAAGAAAATCATTGAATTATAAGATACTTGCTTACAATACATTACATGAGTACAAAGTTAATAGAACCTTTACCGTTTCTCAAATAACTTGCCAACAACTCAAGGTGATATATATATATATATATAATCAATTCATATTATAAATTCAATTAATTAATTCATCATAATGAGCTCAAATAACTTTAGCTACGTACGGACTCTCGTCACCTCATACGTACGTAGCACCCACAACTAGTAGCACATAACAATTATATCACCTAGGGGATAGTTTTTCCCTCACAAGGTTAGATAGGAGACTTACCTCGCTCCGAAGTTCCATAACCGGCTCCAATGCCCCTCTAACACCTCAAACCAAATGTCCATCGATCCGAACTAGTCAAATAGTCATGAATGCCAATAAAAATATATCCCAACATCTTAATTAATTAATTTACAACAATTACCAACTCCACTCGAAAAGTCAATAAAGTCAACCATCAGGCTCACATGCTCGGATTTCAAAAATTTTTAAAGGCAAACTTTACCCATAACACCACGAACTCAAATATATAATTTATTTCAAATTCTATGTCCAATGTCGTGATCAAAATACAAAAATACCAATTTCTAGATTTTCTACCAGAATCCTAAATTTCTACTAATTTTCATGTTTCAATCCATATATAAACCATGTATTTAACTCACAATATGCGGGAATTACTTACCTTGAAATGGATGATGAAACTCTTCCCTCCAATAGCTCCAAAAATCGCCCAACCAAATGAAAATATGAGAGAAATTGGCTAAGTCTCGGATTAAAAACACCCAACTGCCCAATGACTTCCGCACATGCGGACGAATTTATCGCACATGCGAGCTCGCTTTTGTGAGACAAAGATCATTTCTGTGAAGTGCACTGCCCAGATACTCCATCGCACCAGCGCCAGAATGTTTACTTCTTCACAAACACAGGTACGAGCCACCATTGCGCTTGTGCACTTCCCATCGCTTTTACGTCGCAAGAGACTGCATCTGCGATCACGTAGGTGCGGGAATTTCTTTGCACTTGCAACCACTGCTTTGCACCTTACCCAGTCACTTTTGTGACCTTCATCTTGCTTCTGTGAAGTCTCATCTACGACCAAGGCTTTGGAGAAGCGATTGCACCAGCAGCAGAAAAATCCCAACAACTTCAACAAGGCTCAAATCAATCTGAATCTCGTCCAAAACTCATCGAGCCACTCGGAGCCTTAACCAAATATACCAAATCGTTCCAAAATATGATACGAGCTTAGTTGAAGCCTAAAATCACGCCAAACAACATCAAACTATGAATCGACGGTCGAAACCTTTCTTTAAACTTTCAAACTTTGCCAAACACATCTGAATTATACTTAAACATCCCGGAATGATGCCAAATTTTGTGTGCAAGTTGAAAATCATGATACGAACCTATTCCAAGTCTTGAAATACCAAATGAAATTTGATACCACAAAAGTCCACTTCAAACCAAACATAAGAAATTCTTAAAATTTTAAAATGCCAACTTTCTACAACAAGTGCCAAAATGCTTCCGGACCACCCGATACTCAACTCGGACATATGCCCAAGTCCGAATTCATCATATGAACCTATTATAACCTTCAAATCCAATTTTAACTACCTGTACAAGTTGAATACATGAGGTGAAGCTACTCCAAGCCTAAAATCGCAGAACAATGCACTAGAGCTCAAAATGACTGGTCGGGTCGTTACAATATCCCATGGGAATATCTTGTAAGTGTAATATGTTAGTAACTTGATTGTTAGAGGTTGTAATCTGGTATGGATATTATGGCGTTGTCGCGAATGGGAGAGGTTTTGACTAAGATATGCTTTATTCCTTTGGTTGTGGTCTTGTGTAGCTTGTCATTATTGCACCTTAGGCGTGCTTGAGTTTTTGTAGCGTTTGGCGCTATCCGTCTTCCTAGGGTTGTATTTATGCACTAGGAATTCTTGTGGTCGATATTCCAGAGTTTCGTAGGTATGAGAATTATGGCTCGATGGGTATTTCCTTATTGATTGTTATGTGTGGATTGGGTGGCACGCTGCCACAGGTGTGATGTTTGGATCAGTTTGCATGCCACAACAGTATCATGTGGGGATTGGGTTGCACGCTGAAACAGTGAGATGATGAGTACAGTTCCCTATACTTATTTTTGTGCATTTTGTATCTCATTCTTCGAGAAAAGTTCATAGCATCTCTTCGGCCATTTTATTCGTTCTGCGAGCTGGATAGTTCTTTTCCAGAGCTCGTTCTTCCTTATGTGTCATATTCAAGTTGTATCTTGTTGGCACATTAATGGCGTCATATGAGATTTTGGTTAGTGTTTGAGGTCTCTTATTGCCTGAGAAGGTTGTACTGGGTGAGACAAAATTATTGGACCTGAAAGTAGTGCGATCGTATTTATGTAAGGTATATCAAAGAGATAATGTCACTATTCAGCTCCAGATGAGGTAACGATTCTTGTCAAGCAGAGAAACTTCGTAAGTTATTGATTTGACGGGTGGTTATGAGTTCCTACACATATTTTTCATCGTTGAAGTATTGTGAGGATTGAGACCAGACTTATATGGGTTCTAAGGTGTACTACGCGCATCGAGTCAATATATTTACAGTTGTTGTGCTTGGACGAGGTTTCCGTGGGCAAATGAGTTATGTGGTACATTGTGTGATGTCAGCTGGATGCATAATCATGCATGGGTTCTGACGTGTGGAGATTGATACAGTGTTCGTATGTTGGAATCAGACCTGGTAGAGAATTTCGGATGTTGGAATTTGGTCCTAAGGCTTGTTAGCTAAAATAAAAGGAAGGATCTTAAGTCACCTCGAGCTAATTGGATCACGTGGGTTGTGGTGGCACAAATAGGTGCACGAGGTGTTAAACAATGATTTTTGGTCAACTCCAAAACGGTTCTTGGCACGTTCGAGGACAAACGTATGTTTAAGTGGGGGAGAATGTAACGGGCCGATTGGTCATTTTGAGATCTAGCGTATCCTTTAGTGGTTTGAGGCCTTTAGTAACTTCACTTTATGCATTATGACTTGTACGTGTGGTCTGAATTGGATTTCGGGAAGTTCGAAATTGTTTCGGAAGGAAAATTCACAATTCGAATGCTTTAAGTTGGAAGAGTTCACTAAGGGTTGACTTTTGAGTAAACGACCCCGGAACCGAGATTTGAAGGTTCCAATATGTTCGTATGATGATTTTGGACTTGGGTGTATGTTCAGGTTGAGTATCCGGGGTACAGGAGCATTTCGGCGCTAAATATAGAAAGTTGGCATTTTAAGGTTTTAGGATTTCCTAAGTTTGGAATATGTTCGTATCATGATTTGTGACTTGTGCGTAAAGTTGGGCGTCATTACGGGATGTTTAAATATGAATTGGACGCGTTCATCGAAGTTTGAATGTTTGAAAGTTTAGAAATTTTCCTAAGTTTGAACATGGTTTGACTTTAAGGCTATTGGGTTCGGATTTTGGGTTTGGGACTTGGAATAGGTCTGTTTCATCATTTGGAACTTGCCTGCAAAAATTGATGTCGGTCTAAGTTGATTTGATGTTATTCGGATGATTGGTTGCAATTCTAGAAGTTCTTGAAGTTCATTGTGGTTTTTATGCGTTTTGGCGTCCGATTCGTAATTCTAGAGGTTGTTTGGGTGTTTTGATCGCACGAGCAAGTTAGCGTTATGTTTTAGACTTGTGTGGACATTTGATTTGGAGCCCCGAGGGCTCGAATGAGTTTCCCGGAGGAGTTTGTAGAGGTTCAGCTGGTTCCGGTGCACTGTTCACGCATTTGTGAGGTTTTTATCGGATTTGCGATACCCACATTTGTGAGATCATTCTCGCTTTTGCAAAGATGGGATGGGGCAGGGAAGTTCGCATTTGCAAACAAAATGACATTTTTGCGAAGTCACTGAGCTCGCATTTGCGAGATTTTTGTCGCATTTGCGACCTAGACAATGTTGGTAGGGCTTCTCATTTGTGACATCAATTTCGTATTTGTGACCATCACATTTGCGAGCCTCGTGTCGCAAATGCGACATGTGAGGTTGTTATTAAGACTTCATTTCGACACTTAGCCCATTTCTCTCACATTTTTATTTGGTTGGGCAATATTTTGAGCTCTTGGAGGCAAGATTTTCATCATCTACTGCAAGGTAAGTAATTCCCACATATTGTAAGTTAATTACGTGGATGCTATAAGGATTTAACATTGAAATTGTATAAATTGTGGGATTTTTGAAGGAAAAAAAAACTAGAAATCGTATTTTTGAATTTTGACAACGAAATTGGACATTGGATTAGGAATAAATTATATATATGAGTTCGTGGTTTTATGTGTACTGTTTATCTTCAAAAAATTTCGGGATCCGGCATGTGGACACGAGGGTTGAATTTTCAAGCGGAGTTAGAAATTATTATAAATTGATTAATTACAAGTATTAGAGTATATTTTTATTGGTTTTCACATTGTATGACTAGTTTCGGATCGATGGGCATCAATTTGAGGTGTTACAGAGGCGTCAGAGCCGGTTATGGAACTTCAGAAGGGGGTAAGTCTCCTGTCTAACCACGTGAGGGAGAATTTACCCCTAGGTGTTATTCGTGCTATATGTTACATGTTGTGGGAGCTGCACACGTATGAGGTTATGAGTGTCCATGCGCATGCAAGAATTCCTCATTATGTCAGACTTAGGCTCACGTCATGCTTTAATTGTACTAATTGAGTTATCCTTGCCTGTTTTATTCCTTTATTTCTCGTTACGACCTGAGACTAGGCTTGCATAGAGTGACGGACTTTCTATTGTAGAGATTTGACGAGCTACTTGATTAGTCACGGAATAATTGTGTTTTCCCATACGAATTTCTCCCACATTGGGCGTTTTCATCGAAAAGCATCCTTAAGTAACGCGTATATTCGTGAGTGGGTTCAAAGACCCATTAAAGCTTCTTATTCTAATGGGATCAGACCGTGCGCCCCGGCAGTATCACATTATTATAGGATCGGGTTGTTTTCCTCGGTAGTATCATATTCTTATGTGATCAATTCGTTCTCTTTGCCAGTATCATATGCTTATAAGATTGGGCCATTCGCCTCGACAGTATCACATTCTTATGGGATCAGGCCATTTTCCTTGGCAGTATCATGTATCACATTCTTATGGGATCGAGTCTTTCACCTCGACAACTTCATGAGATACTTTTATGGGATCGGGTCGTTCACCTCAACAATATCGCATTCTTATGGGATCGGGTTGTTCGCCTCGGCAACTTCATGAAACACTCTTATGGGGATGGGTCGTTTGCCTCCACAGAATCGTGCGCAATATTTGACAAGAAGCCAGAGTATCCGTGAGTTTTCCTAATTTAAATTTTTACTACCTATCAGTTAGAAATACAATTAGCTCTTTGTGAAAGACCAGAAGCAGGCAAGTTAAACAACCCAAAACTTAAAAATCGTATTATTTCAGAAATAGAAACATTAACCATAGACTAGAACGAGAAAAAGATTATCTTAGGACAATCAGAAACGAGATAAAACATATCCCATTAGGATAAATAATATTTATGAGACAACATCCAAATATTTATGAGACAACATCGTTTAACTAAACAAATAGCCTTTAATTAGTGGATCTTAAGTGGAATCTTACAAAGAAAAATAGAATTAAAGAAAACTTTAAAAAAAGTCAGAAATCTCTTAACAGCAACGCTGGAATTAGCTAAACAGATACGAGAATCAGATTTAATAATTAATACAAAACCTAGTTATATAATAAAATGTAGTATTAGTAAAGAAACAATATCTGTTTTAGAGTGGGAATTACAATATATAGAAGGTGAAATATATTCGGAAAATCAAAGAATAAAATTTTTGAAGAATCAAAAAATTTGGATACCATTAGGCTAATCAAAATAGATAATTTAAAGCACTTAGAATATTTAGACTTAAAAATACCTTCTGAAAAGAAATATAGAAGTTTAAAAAATCAGACTATTATAAAGTGTAATTTCAGTAACGGAGAACATATTCTACATACAAAAGACAAGCAATACAATACTTTAGTAGATTTAATAATAAATCTAAGTGAAAGGTTTCAACAGGATAATAAACATAATAGACAAGTTTTAGAAGAGATATGTTTATTAATAGAAAAACAAAAGAAAGTTTTTATAAAATTAGAAAAAAAATTGGATTTTTTAAAGACACAAGAAAAAGAAATAGAAAAAAGAATATTTTCTTCAGACAAAAGGGTTGATAAACAAGAAAAAGAAGATAAAATTTTAAAATTACTACTAAGATGTTAAAAGGAGATTGGAAGAGCTAAAAACAATTTCTCTTTCATGAAAATAGTAGATATACATAAATGTTTTCGATATTTTTTACGTCTTTGTCTATCTTTATCGTAATTCTGTGTTGTGTATACTACTTCTTTACAAAAACTCATTTCATTTTGTTTTAACTGTTTTGTATTTGTAGGTTTGTACATTTTTCTTGTAAAATAGTCATTACATGTTGTATTCTATGTCCTATTGCCCATTTTGCATTAGGGTTTTGTATTACTCCTTCTCTTTTGTACCATCTTTCTTCTATTTCTCTTCCTAAGGCTCCTGGTAATTTATGCTTCCCACACTCCTCTTATCAAATGGACTTTACAACAATAGCCCCTTCAATGCCTAGGAATTTACAGGTTAATCCATCGAAGTTATTAAGAAATTAAGAGAATAACCATTTACTAGGTATAACAGATTCATTTTAAAAGAACTTAAAAGGTTTTTTTTTTTTAATATAAAGACAATCATAACATAAAACTTGTAATTTACATATAGGGGAAGATATTACAGAGAATATAAAGCATATAAAACTTACATAGTTAAAGAGTGAGGTGAGTTTTCCCTTTCGGGAAAACCCGAAAACTTTTGCTCCTACTTAGCTTACTTGCACAATATTTAAGAGTTTACAAAGAAGTTTTTATACTAGAGTAGAGGATATTTTGGATAAGTAAAGAAACATAAGGATTTCTTGGAGGGTTTGGTTTTGAAGAATGGTTTTTGCTTCCGTGTTTTTCTTACTTCTCTTTGCTTGTGAGCTTCTCCATTTATAGGCAAAAATCCGGACTTCAAATGAGGATTTCAAATTACAAAAGCATCTTTATGACTCGGCCGGGTACACTTTGGGCCCCATCGTCACGTGAAGTCGTTGAAGATGGCTTTGCATTATTGTTCTTTCTCCTGTAGTTGCTTTATTAAAGAAGATTCTTTTTATTTTCTTTCGTCGTCTTCCTCTTTATTGGAACTGACATTCATACATATTCGTACTTGTATTTATACTTGTATATACACGCATTTTTTTATGTGTTGAGATTCTGTATTGCTATGGAATCGAAACTCATTCCTGAGTCATCGTCGTCTGGGACTTGGGCGTCTTGAAAATAATTTATCCTCTGATCATTTTCTTCAGAGTTAGAGTCTTCAGAATTGGAGTCTTCATTTCTAGATCCTGTTTCTAGAGCTGGGTTAATATGTTTGTCTTCGTTCTCCTTTACTTTGAAATAATCTTCTAATGTCTATTGTACTATTTGTTGTATTTCCCTCCTTTTTGCTACTGATTTATTCTTTTTTTTTGTCATGGCGTCTTTGGTAATTTTCTTTTAGTCTGTGATGAAGTTCCTTCATCTTCACTTTTTAGCAAAGTGACAGCTGTCAACGAATTTGATGAGTCTTTACCGGCTACCGTTTGAACCGGACTAGCTGTATCTCTATCTGATACAGTAGATTTCTTAACATTCAGAGGGGAATGTACACCCATCTCATCCATTTTTGGTTGGGATGGAAAACCCTTGGCTTGAGCTAGTTCGTGCGCTGTCTGTCTTAGCTGTTTCTTCAGAATCTCCATTCTTTTTTCAAGATTTGTATTTTCTTGGACCAGTCCTTCATTCTTTTGATTTAGTCTTTTGAAGGCTTCAGTCATGGAGTGGCAGTAGTCGCAGAATATGATTTTGTCTGTATCTTTCTGTATATTGTATTGTGGTGTTTTTTCTGGGTTCTGTCTAAGGGATGGTGAAATATAGTAGTTTGGTCCTAAAATTCCTCTGGCATAGTCTAAAGCTTCCGTAAAATCATTGAATCCTTTAAAAAGTGGTTTTTCTACATCTTTGATCGAGTCTATTACCTCAATCCAAGTGTGGAAAATTCTATTTGTTTTTCCGTGTATAACTACATAAAATTTAAACTTTTTGTCTCTATTTTTATCTGTAAAATACTGTCCCAGAGCATTTAAAGATGCAATGAGATGTTTTGTGTCTTGCTTGTTATGTGAAATCCATATATTGTCTATCAAACACTTTTGTTGTCTATCTATAGAGTGGTCTGGAAAATGTCTAAAAGTCAGATTAGATGAAGGGTATGCAATAAGATTGTATTTTCCAAGATACATTCTTTCTAAAGTATTGTTTACTAAATTATGAGATCTAAATTGTACATTACCCAATAATGTCTGTTTGTATAAGTCTGTACTGATTGTCTGGATACCCTTGCCCTTGTCTGAGATCTTTGTTGGCCTCATGCTGTAGAAAATAGAGTAGGGTTATTTGTTAGCCTACTTAGTTGGTCTGCCAGATTATTGTCTTTTCCTTTTATATGTTCAAATTCTATATTGTATATAGAAATTGTATCCAGGAAATTTAACCATCTTCTTTTACTGCTACTTTTATTATTAGTCTTTTTATGAAATTTTACAATTGCTTCGCAGTCTGTTCTTACTAATATCNTTTATACTTTCCACTATAGTATGCACATATTTTTTCTTCTTTTTTATCACTATATTTATTGGGTCTAGCTTTTAATATAGCTCCCCATCCAGCTAAACTACCATCCGTTTCTATTATAATATAATTTGTTTCTAATGTTAGATTTAGATCAGGGATTTCTTTTATCATTTCTTTTATTTTTTGGACAATCTTAATATCTTCTGTATTGAACTATTTTTATCCTTTTATACCTGTCTTTGAATATAAGGGTCCAGCTATTTTTCCTAAATCTTTTATAAATGGTCTTGCATAATTTATAATTCCTAAGAATTTTTGTAACTCTTTTGTATTATTTAGTTTATCTGGCATTTCTAAAACCTTTTTAGTTATATGAGGCTGTAACTTTACTTTTCCCTCTCCTAGGGTTACTCCTAAAAAGTTTATATAATTTTTACACAATTCCATCTTTTTCTTGCTAATTATTATTCCATTTTCTACAAACAGTCTAAAGACTGTCTGTAAGTGCCCTAA
Source organism: Nicotiana knightiana (assembly GCA_005239525.1). Classification (NCBI taxonomy): domain Eukaryota; kingdom Viridiplantae; phylum Streptophyta; class Magnoliopsida; order Solanales; family Solanaceae; genus Nicotiana; species Nicotiana knightiana. Next base: position 116,982 of record ML422279.1, on the reverse strand, counting down.
ATGTTCTTTCATATCTTTACTAAAAACTAGGATGTCATCTACGTATACGAGTACAAATCTTTTGTATTCTCCAAAGATATTATCCATTTTCTCTGGAAGATCTGCGGTGCCGTCTTGAGCCCAAAGGGAATTACTAGCCATTCAAAATGCCCTTCTGGACAAGTGAATGCNATTGGCGGTGCTGTTTTGAGCCCAAAAGGCATTACTAGCCATTCAAAATGTCCTTCTGGACAAGTGAATGCCGTCCATTCTATACTATCTTTATGCATTTTTACCTGCCAGTATCCTGATTTACAGTCAAATTTACTAAAGATTCTTTTTCCTTGTATTCTATTTATTAACTCAGTTTTATCTGTGTTCATATTATCATTGAGTTTTTTATAATTTATTACCATTCTAGCATTTCCTCTTACTATTTCGCTATGGTTTCTTACAATAAACGCTGATGATCTGTGTCTAGATGTTGATCTTCTTATTACTCCTAATTCTAATAGTTCTTTAATTTGGATTTTGAAATCCTCTATATCTTGATTCGTTGCTTCTATCGAGATTGTTTTTATTACATAATCTGGATTTGTAATATCTAACTTACACAATATCTTATTATTTTCTCAATGTTTTAAGGGTTTTTCTCCTATTATTTCTATTTCATCTAGAATTCTAATTATACTGTCTAGGTCCTTTTGGTTTTCTATTATTCCTATTCTTTTTATTCTTGTTTGAAAATTGTATAATTCTGTTTCCACTTCTATAAAATCATAGTTTTTATCCAAGGTTTCGTCTTCTTCTAATAGTAAATTTAGTTCTTTTTTACAACAAGTTTTATTAGTCTCGCATTCTTCACAATATTTATCTTGTTTTATATCTTCTATACCTTTTTGCCTTAAGGTTGTCTTTATTCTAGTTGTATGTACATGCGTATGGGTTATGTTTTTAAAAAAGATTACTTCGTCTCTACTTATTAAACAACTCCCCTTATTATATAACATAAAACTTAATCATATTACAAAGTCTACATTAAAATCTAAATCTCTAACCCATATCTTATCCATTTTATAACTTGGTTTATAAAATTCAGAACAAGTATTTATAAAACTAATTTGTGCTTTGTTAATATAATGTTTATATATATTATGCGTTCCATCCATTTGCATGGCTGCAACAGGCTTATCTAGTGTTCTTATTAATTCTGGTAGTACTATTTTTTTGTTTATGATGCACTTGGTACATCCTGAATCTACCAGCGCTAAAGTTTCTATTTCATATCGTTCTATTTTAAGGCTTTAATAAAACTTTTAAAGTACTTAGTATTTTATCTTCATTACATATAAAGGTATCGTATACTTCTTCACTCATTAGTCTTCTAAATAATCTTCTTTCATACTTTCAGGTTGTTTTCCGTTTTCTAATTGTTGCACTCTTCTTTCTAGTTCCTCTATCTTTATTTCTAACTTTAAAATCCTTTCATTGCTTATAGATCATCTTCCTTTTTAAATTCTTTTTTTTCATTTATTATTATGTTTAGTTATTTTTCTATGCACATTATACATCCTTTTTTGTAACAATTCATGCATTTAGTCCTTTTTTCTTTACTAGGATACCATTTACAAATAAAACAAGGGTTACTATCTAAACCTTTACCCTTTTTAAAATCATGATTACATTCTTCTATTTTATTCATTAAGTTTCCTATATGCAAATTATCTAATTGTTCTAATCCTATATTATTTATAAGATCTTCTTCTTCTGAGTCTGAGGAATCTGATTTTTCTTTTTCTTCTGCCTCCAAACTTATTATAGAATATATACTTTCATTATCTGACATGTATTCGTCTACATTTATTAGAGTTTCTTGAAAGTCTTATATTAATTGCGAATTTCTAGTTTTATTGTTCATTCTTTTTCGACAAGTATTGGCTAAATGTTCTATGCTTCCACAAGTAAAACATTCTAATTTATTTTTGTAATTTCTATCTGTTCTATATTTTCTAACATGTTTATCTCTATTTAAATATGATTTTTTAGCTTACGACTTTCTAAGGTAATATTTTCTTCTACCATAATTCTTATTATATTGCGATTTTCGATATTTTTTACGTCTTTGTCTATCTTTATCGTAATTCTGTGTTGTGTATACTACTTCTTTACAAAAACCCATTTCATTATGTTTTAACTGTTTTTGTATTTGTAGGTTTGTACATTTTTCTTGTAAAATAGTCATTACAGGTTGTATTCTATGTCCTATTGCCTATTTTGCATTAGGGCTTTGTATTACTCCTTCTCTTTTGTACCATCTTTCTTCTATTTCTCTTCCTAAGGCTCCTGGTAATTTATTAAAGAGCTTTTTACCTAGATCTTGGTCAAAAGTGTTTCCGCTAATAGTACAATAGTAGAAAAAGTCGTTTAAAAAGTTTTTAATCTGGAACCAACTGCTTATACTTAATTGTTCTAGTTTTATTAAAGCATCTCTTTGTAGTGTTATTAATCCACTATTTGGGTCTTCGTCAGTGAGTAAAATATGAATTTGATTAGTAAAATTATAAGGATTTGCTCCTAGTGCTACTAAATTCTGAAATTCTTGAGGAAACTCTACTTTATATGCTTCCCACACTCCTTTAGCTAATTCTCCTAGAAAAATTTCTAAGTATCTATACATAGTTTCTGTATCTGATTCTGAGTAATTTTTAATATAGTCAGCCACCACTATTTCTTTCCATAGACCTATTACCGAATTTCATATTTTTGGACTGTGTGCAGCTATATTTAATATCTTACCTTTACTACCTCCTTCTTGTAGTTTAATCAGCTCTTCTATAGGCATTCCTTTACCTATTGGTTTTACATTTTCTTGAGCAGTCTCTCCGACCCTATATACTCGTCTTCTAGGTATATTACTTGTGTTAGTGTCTACCGTGAATGTTTGTTGAGGAATCTTTTGGAAGGGTGTTGAACTTATAGACTCCATTAATTCTTTTTGACTTATTAGAGATTCTATTTCTATGTCATCATTTTTGTCTTCTACGTCTTTTATTATTCTATTCATTTGTTCTAATTTTGACTGAATATCATATTCTTTCCTATATCCAATATTATCTGTTCTTAGTTCGCATCTTTTAAAATGTATTTTAACTTCTTCTAAGTTTAAGTCTCTTGATTTACAACCTCTACATTTAAAAAGTTTTCTTTCATTATTTTTAGAAATTTCTTTAGCTTTTTCTATTGCTATGTCTACTTCAAACTCATCTTCTGGTAAAATTTCTATGTTCATCATTTCGGTGTTTCCTTCATCTATTGTACTTTCTGTTGTACTTTCTTCATTTATCCTTTGTTGGGGTGTATAATTATAATCTGTAAATCTAATTGATGTTTCTCCCTTCAAGTTAGTATACATTATATGAGATTCTGGTTTTAAAACCTTCTTTTCATTAAAACTTTCTAGATTCCATTCTAATCCTGCGTACTCTTCAGGGTCTATTTTTATTGGTTTTATTAGTTTAATTCCTTTATTTCCCATTACTTCTACCACATCATCTATTTTTAGTCTGAATTTGGTGTTACTATCATCTGTCATTTTTTCTAAAAATCCTGTACACATTAAGAGATTATTTCCGTTAGTCATTTCTCCGTGTCCTTTAGTCTGTATTCCTATTTTTATGTTTTTTCCGAATTCTAGCATATTCATCATAAAGTCTGGGCTTATATAAAAAATTCCTCAATTATTTGTCATGTCTACCTCTGTTAATCCTATTATAGATTTCTTTAATTCCGGCCATCTATCATCATATACTACTACTAAGACTTTTGTTCCTAGATTCTTTCTAGTTAATCCTTTAAGTCTTATAATTATTAGTCTCATATGCATTAAATTATTTTTAAACTTTTTTACTTCTTTCATTGATTCTGGATTAATTAGGCTTAAAGTTGTAAAATTGTCTCCTATAGCTGATATCTGGTCCTCTCTATAATGTCTGTATAACTGAGTTGTATTACTGAGCCATCTAGTTTTGTATAAGATTCTTGGGTCTAAGAGTCTTAGTTGATTTTGTTGGAAAATTTCTATATTCCTATCTACATCTATTATTTCATCTAACTGTTGATTATCTTCTTCTTTTCGTCTGCTTAGTATTCTTGATAATATATTATTACTTAATCTATTTTCTGAGCAGCTTGGTCTTGATCTAGCTGAAAGAAAGTCCATTTTTTCTGCTTTTTACTTATTTTTTCTTTTTGTGGCGTTATTTCTATTTTTTCTAATTTACTTATCAAGTTTTCTATTTCGTAATTATTACTAGATTTCTTTACTTCTTTCTCTTTTAGCAACCTATCTAATTTATTATCTACTTCTATTAACAATGCTACTATAACGTTATTTTGTTTAATTATTACCTGGTCTGACTTAGATCCTGGTATAAAATCTTTAAAATCTTGTGGAAAAGGTATAATTTTTTCCAATAGTTGTAAGGCTTCTTTATGTATATCTGTTATTTTCATGAAAGAGAAATTGTTTTTAGCTCTTCCAATCTCCTTTTTACATCTTCTATTTCACTAAATAATAATTTTAAAATTTTATCTTCTTTTTCTTGTTTATCAACCCTTTTGTCTGAAGAAAATATTCTTTTTTCTATTTCTTTTTCTTGTGTCTTTAAGAAATCCAAATTTTCTTCTAATTTTATAAAACTTTCTTTTGTTTTTCTATTAATAAACGTATCTCTTCTAAAACTTGTCTATTTTGTTTATTATCCTGTTGAAACCTTTCACTTAGATTTATTATTAAATCTACTAAAGTATTGTATTGATTGTCTTCTGTATGTAGAATATGTTCTCTGTTACTGAAATTACACTTTATAATAGTATGATCTTTTAAAATTCTATATTTCTTTTCAGAAGGTATTTTTAAGTCTAAATATTCTAAGTGCTTTAAATTATCTATTTTGATTAGCCTAATGGTATCCAAATTTTTTGATTCTTCAAAAATTTTATTCTTTGATTTTCCGAATATATTTCACCTTCTATATATTTTAATTCCCACTCTAAAACAAATATTGTTTCTTTACTAATACTATATTTTATTATATAACTAGGTTCTGTATTAATTATTAAATCTGATTCTTGTATCTGTTCAGCTAATTCCAGCGTTGTTGTTAAGAGATTTCTGACTTTTTTTAAAATTTTCTTTAATTCTATTTTTCTTTGTAAGATTCCACTTAAGATCCAATAATTAAAGGCTATTTGTTTAGTTAAAGGATGTTGTCTAATAAATATTTGGATGTTGTCTCATAAATATTATTTATCCTAATGGGATATGTTTTATCTCGTTTCTGTTTGTCCTAAGATAATCTTTTTCTCGTTCTAGTTCTATTGTTAATGTTTCTATTTCTGAAATAATACGATTTTTAAGTTCTGGGTTGTTTAACTTGCATGCTTCTGGTCTTTCACAAAGAGCTAATTGTATTTTTACCGATCTATATAGTTTGTATAATTGCTAATATTTTCTAGGGTAATATATATCAGTTTATAGTGGCAACTTATAAATCTAGTAAAACTATGTTGTTTCATAAGATGGTGGCCCAAAAAAATCTTCTAGTCTTATCCAGAAGGTGCACTGTATCCAAAAGTCCTTTTATAATATTTTATTCTTCTTTTGCTTTCTAGTATATCGCTTGCAACGGCAGTTATTTTCCAATGAAGTCTATTTAGTATGTTATCTACTTGATAGTATTCCTCGTATTGCTCTACAATGTTTTAAGTCTAATTGGCCAGCTACATTTCTTTTTGTTATTAAGTATTTTTAGTTGTTCTCAATGAATATTTGTAAAAGTAATACGTATATCTTTAGCGTACCAAGTCTTCTCATATATTTAATATCCTATTTCTTTTGTTTTAATAATACTATCCAACTATATTCTAAGGTGGATATTTTATCTATGAGTCTGGATAATCTTACTCTATTGGTCTTATTGGTATGTAGATATCTATATAATTCGTATAATATGTCTAATTCTTTTCTTATTTCTACTAATGGTTTATTCATGAATTATGATAATAGGGTATAATTTTCTAGCTCTGATACCAAAATAATAGAGGATAAATAATAAAGGGAGCTTTTGAAAGTTGCTTAAGAATTCTGTTTTCTTATAGTTGTACTGTCCTACTCGGTACTTACTCACCTCTTCTTACTCAATTAATCATGTAAATTTTCTGGAGTTATCCTCTATAAGAGAGATAGAGATGAAGATGTCATATTAAAAGGCTTCAATCAAAGATATTCATTTAAAACTTATTTATATATAGCTGGTAAATTATGTATCAATATGCAAATACGGGTAAAACTTCAATATTAAGGGTAAATAAGTTTCAAAAAATAGTATAGATAGGTAAATAAAAATATTTGTATAAACTTGAATAACTATTGGTGGTCCATCTCACATATAAGAGATCATATTTTTTTCATGTTTTCTTTTTAAATAAGCTTCGCAAATAACCTAAAGAAAAACATTTAGCATGCATTGAATTAAATTAATTTATTAAATGATAAATAAATAAAAGAATATATAATTAACTAACATAGTTAAGTAATAGAACCTGATATCTGCGTTTTGGTTCGTGCATAATACACAAATGGCACAAATAAATATTTTTCCCCTTTGAATTTTAAAGTAAACCCCAAAAAAGTAAAAGACCTTTTTGGGCTTTTTCTCCAAACACATTCTTAAAATTGTACTTGTGTCCTATGGTCCTTCACCTTAAACCCTTGAATTGTCCTTCTAAAACCCCAAACACACTTTGATTTTCTCTCATATAAAGGTTGCTTCTCTACTTTTACTTTACCATCTTCTTCTCAGGTAATTGAAGAGCCTTTTCTGTTAATTTCTCCTTTCGTTTTGCTATTTTCTTGATTCGTTCTTCACTTTGCTTAGAATACATATGCCACTTGTTACACTCTAATTTTATGTATTACGTCTTATTTGAAGCTACATTCGCCCAATTCTTGTTTTTGTAGTTTCATATCTCTTTCTGTGATTTGGGGATATCTATTGAAATAGATCATGTTGTTTTTATCTACTTTTTGTTGTATGTTTGGTTCAGTTATCACTTTTTTAGGCAATGAAATGTGGAACAGTAAATAGGAATGCAAATTGGGTTTCTTGGGAGATAAAACAACAAATTTGAAAACCAGAAAAAAAAGAAGACAAAACATATTTGAAAATGAGGGAGGTTTTATTTTATTTTTATATGGAGTAACATAGTGAGGATTCATATAGCCAACCCCGACTTGTTTGAGACCTATGTTGCACGGACTCTCCAAATTGCTGCCGCACCCATGTCGGATCCTCCAAGAATATAGGAGGATCTGACACGCACTCGGCCCCATTTTCGGAGAGTCCGAGCAACATAGTTTGAGGCCAAGGTGTAGTTGCTGTTTGAAAATAACAGAGGGTGCCTCTCTTCTTTTTCGGTGTTCTGTTTCTGCTAAAAAAACTATGAACATTGTTTGTCGATTAATATTCAGTGTATATTGTTATCTTTGAATGCCGTTAAATGTTACCATCGGATGCATGAGACTATGTCTAATGTTGTTTTAGTGTGACTTCGTAGTTGGTGGAAGCCTATTTTTCCAGAGCTTCTTGGGGTCTATCTTACCCTCAGTTGATTCTTGATTTAGTTATGGAAAAGGGACAAAAAAGTAAAATCATAGAGAGCTGTACCTGAATTAAGATATAAATTTGAACTTCTCTATTCAGGTTAGTGTTTTTGTTTTTAGAAGGCTCTACTGTGGTTAGTATATCGCATTCTTTCTGGTAAAAGAATTTAGTAAGCTTTGGACCTCACCCAACCTCTCCGTTTGTACTTTTGAGTTATGTTGCTCGGACTCTTCAAAATCTCTACCGCACCCATGTCGATCAAACATTGTTTAGGTGTGAGTGTAGGATTGACACCGGATGTGGTCAGCTTACCTTGAATGCTTTGACCACATATTTGACCAATCAGTATAGAGTGATTGGGTATTTGGTTTCATCTTTGGTTATATATATATATATATATATATATATATATATATTGGTCATTCCAACACCCGTATCCCTACTTGAATCCATGCCCCCGAATAATAAATTTTTTGTGATGAAGAATCCGAACTTTAGATCCGCACCCGAGTCCGAGCAAAATAGCTTTTGATTTCGTGAAAAGAAATACTACTGGAAGAGAGGGAAGCTACATTATAAAGCGAACCTTGTCCGTTTCTGTTTCTCTCTTGAAATTATATTCCTTCTATCTAACCTCGTAGAGCATCCTCCTCCAAAGAACTTGCTTTCTTCACACACAGATTTTCTTATGAATGTAAGTGAAGGCAAAAGCCTATTAATGGTGATTCAAGTTGAAACCTATTAAGTTGCGTCAAGCCATGAGCAAAAGTGAAAGAATTAGATATGATGAAAGGTGTTGATCAAGATGTCTATTTTGTATGTTGGATGTAATTGAGAATCCAAGTGCTAGAGAAACTTTCATCTCTTGAGAATGTTTGGCATGGTTGCTGGGGCCAAGCTTAACACTTCCTCAAGTGCACCTAACTGGTGAAATTTAAGGGCCTTGATGCTTTTCTATAAGTTCTTGGCTTCTACATAGGAGACTTTCTTGGATTTTGACTGTATATTTTGTTTTAATTCATTATTGATGACTGTTTCACACACATTTGGTTTCTAAGGGTTTTAATTTCATTTTGGTTGTGTAAAGCACTGACAGCTTAAAAAAATTGATCTGATCCATTAGTTCGCAATCCATTGACAAAATGTGACATCATGTAGGACTTTCTGTTAATACTTTCTTAAAACTCGTTCTGGAGATATATCCACCAAGCATGGATGATGTTGATATAGAATTGGATGAAATGGAATTAGTTGCTGCTGCTGCTGGCTATCACTATTATAATTGTATAAATAGGCAGCCTTCTCGTAGTTCAACTCCTAAAGGGTCTGGCTTCTTGAGCGAACTACTCAGTGCCAACGATGATGTGTGTCGGGAAATTTTAAGGATGGATAAACATGTTTTTCACAAGCTATGTAACATCCTTCGACAGAGAGGCATGCTACGTGACACACCCGGCGTTATGATAGAGGAGCAGCTGGCAATTTTCTTGAACATTGTTGGCCACAACGAACGTAACAGGGTAATACAAGAGCGTTATCAGCACTCTGGTGAAACAATAAGCAGGCATTTTAATAATGTTTTGAGGGCAGTTAAGTCGTTATCCCGCGAGTTCCTTCAACTTCCTCCAGTCAGCACTCCTCTCCAGATCCTCGAAAGTAATAGATTCTACCCATATTTTGAGGTTAGCCTCTAATCCTTCTTCTTTCTTGTTCCATTTTCATGGACTTATTGACCTGAATTTTTTTATTTCAGGATTGCATTGGCGTGATCGATAGCATGCGTATCCCTGCTCATGTGCCAGCCAAGGATCAATCTCGTTTTCGTAATAAGAAGGGTATTTTGACACAAAATGTGTTGGCAGCTTGCACATTTGATCTCCAATTTATATTTGTCTACCCTGGTTGGGAAGGCTCAGCTTCAGATTCACGGGTTTTGAGAGCAGTCCTAGATGATCCTGATCAGAACTTCCCTCCAATTCCTGAAGGTTTTTTTCCTCATAATTACTAAACAGAATAATTTGTCATTTTCTATTTTTTTGCACATACTCAAACAAGTGGTTGATATTGTATGGACGAATTGTCTATCGCAGGGAAATATTATCTTGTTGATACAGGTTATGTTAATATGGATGGATTCATCGCTCCATTTCCAGGAATTCGATGTCATCTTCATGAATATCGGGGTGCTAATCTATTACCTAGAAGTGCAAAGGAGTTATTTAACCACCGGCATGCATCACTCAGAAATGCCATTCAGAAATCTATTGAGGTGCTGAAGATGAGATTTCCAATTCTGAAACTTGCCCCTCAATATGCTTTTAACACACAAAGGGACATTGTTATAGCTGCATGTGTTATTCACAATCACATCCGGCGTGAGGAAAGGAGTGACTGGTTGTTTAAAGACATTGAAGGAAGATCAGTAGAAGAATCGCCTGATTTAGATGACCAGCCTGATCCACAATTGGCTTTTCAAATACAAGAACAAAATGCCTCCGCCTTGAGAGATTCCATTACAGCAGCAATGTGGAATGACTTTATCAATAAATGGGACGCGTGGTGATTCATATTGCTTCGTTTTCAAACTTATTCTGAAGTTGACGCCTTGGTTATCCTGTGAATAGCTACTACATGTGTTCATGGAAAAAGATAATTTCTGGTCCATGCCATAGTGAAAAGCATTAATTTTTCTTTTTTTTTTGCCATAGTTAGTAGTAACACTAGCAATACATGATTCATCCTTCAATTGAGATAATGACCTTTTTTCTTTTTCTTTTTTTTGTGCCCGAATTCGGAGATGTTATTTGCTTCTGCCATCAATTATCTATTGTTAATTGGGAGTAGTATCTTTCAGCATTTCTCAACTTGGATAATGGTGAAAAACTTTTGTACTGTGTAACTAGTACCGGATTTAGTTATTGACTTTCCACCTATTTTATGTCTCTTATGATGTTGATATTTAGTTGCTGCTACTGGTACGGACCTATTGTCTTTGTTCGTCTTTTTGACCCGAGGGTATCCCCGAAATAGCCTCTCTACTCCGTGATATAAATAAGGTTTGCGTACGCTTGACCCTTCATAGACCCCACTTATGGGATTTTACTAGGTTGTTGCTGATAATGGTGAATACTTTACTTAATTTGCAAGTAAAGAAAACTTCTATCTACCGGAGGCCTCTTTTGTGTGTGTATGTGTGTGTTTTCGCCTTTTTACGTGCAAACTTTCCTTAATTTTAGCTATATTGAAAGCATACATGTTTCAGAGGCTTCTCAAAGAATGACTTCATATTGGGTAAAACCAGTGGCCTGGTTTTGAACATCAGGAAATGGGACGAGAAAATGCCTCTTCCTGTGATGGAAGAAAGTTCTAACTAAAATTAATAGAGTTTCTTTTCCTATCATTTCACACTGATTCTGCATTTAGTATCTACTGCAGTTCACTTGAAAAGTAAAATTTGAAAACTGTCAAAAAGGAAAAACAGAAAGGAGAAACATATAAGCTGGAGGAAGCATATGCACATTGTTTAAATAGTTTTGTTCATAAATTCCATAATTTAGCATTCTAAATCAGTATCAAGTCCAGTACATTTATCTCTAGACAAATTATATCCAAAACCTGTAGTTCTCCAATACAAAACATTGCCTAATTTGGGGAAAGAAAATGTGCTCTAGTAAGAGGATATTCTTTTCCGGCAATCCAAACGCCAGTTTGCGACCATTGAATGTCTTCCCACTCCACATTCTCCTCCAAAACCTTCCAAAAAAGTAACATTTGAAAACAATCAGAGGAAAAATAGACAGCTATTTTCTTAAATAAGGATGTAAGCTTCTTAATATTCACAGCACAAATAACCTACTCTTCATGGTGTTGCTATTATACAGATATTGCTAACACGTAATAGGGGCAGAAACAAGGTTGAATACCTCAACATGTTCAAGGGGTAAAGGAATTCCAACTGATTGCATTAGTTTCTGAGGCAAGGCCTTCTTACACCGGGACCATCGGAACAAATCTACCATCATATTTTCACCATCCGCTCCATATTTTTCTCCGTTTGCCACGTATATGTTGTAAGTTTGAGGTTTGTCAACATCCATTTCATGCATCTGAGACGTTGTAGCCTTTACCATCTTTTCTCCATTAAAGCAGAGCTCATACCTTCAGATTAATTAACAAGTCAAGGAGTGAAGGAGACCGAAGACCACATTAAAAAGGCACAAATCAGATGCAAAATTATCAAAAATCACATTTCCGTCACTTTCTCATCGATTTTCTTTTTCCTTCCTATTTTTTTCTTCACTCCTATTTGGCAGTTCCGTCCCATTGGAGGGTGTAAGAAAAGAGGGAAGCCAGTGAGTTACCTTTGAGTATGTGTTTCCAAATAAAGAACTTCGCCCTTTTTCATGCGTGAAGATGTAAAAAGGGGCTTTTTCAAACCCTTGTCAGCAACAACACTGATACTGTATTTGAGCCTGGGGAAAGACACGAGCAACAGTAAGTAAATAGAAACCATCGGCAACAGCTCATCAAGCTAAAATATCAAAAGAACAAAACCTCTCAAGATAAGTCAACCTGGTAAATAGGACTTTTTAAATTGCCAAGGATATGGATCAAACCACCGACTTTGTTACCGACTCAAAACTAAAGGTCAGAGAATAGAACAAGACAAGTATACTGTAGCATTGCTCATCCTTGATATTCCAACCCATACTTCACAGTTCACAACCCCCTACTAACATACGGAAAGAGCTTGACACAAGAATACAAAGACATTATCTACCCTTAGGTCCCAATCACAGATCCAAGCATCCTAAGATACAGTTAAAAAGAAAACTAAATGGTCCTCCGACGCATCAATCTTACTGCTTCAAAGTCACACTTGTAGTTATATGCACAATGCTCTGAACACTACAGAAATTGGGAAAAAATGATCAATAGTAAGACAGCCCTTCATGGATCCATTGAAATTTCATTCAAGCAAATTGAAGGGAAGTCTTGAAGAGGATTTATTAGAGAATACCATATTGTAACTATTGAGTGCCAGACTGTCTTGGAAAAAAAGGAAGATAAATTGCATAGAAAAATTTACCTTGTTCTCCTTTCCAATAATATTGAAAATATTTTCAGATAAACCACTAGAAAATATGAAGAAAAAAAAGTTACTCGTAAAATATATACCAAAAGCATTAAAAATAACTCCTTTTGGAAAAGAAAAAAAAAAGCTCCTTTTGTTATGAACAGAACCCAATAGGAAAATCACAACAGAAAAAATTTGAAGGACGAGCTGATGCAGAAAATCATACCATACCAAGGGTCCTTGCATAAGTGACAAATCATTTGGATTTAAGAAAAGGAAAAAAAGAACTATTTATTTGAAGAGTAAGCTGATCCAGAAAATCATAACATACCAAGGCTCATTGCATAAGTTGAACTGAATGGTCACTTCACGTACAAATCTCTGCTGTCGTAGTGCATTCTACAATGAGAGAGGGAACCAACAATCAAGTTGAGGCTAAGTTAAATGGAAAATTTAAATACCACAACACAATACAACCAAGATTATTAATCAAAATAGAATGTACAGCGTTACATCTCCTTCTCCTTTCAGTACCTCAAGACAAGATGAATAACAAAAAGATATGACCATCAGATTGGAATGACTAACCTAAAATAGACTATAAGATCTACTTGAGTTGGTTTTTGGTTATTTTGCAGCTCTTTATTACCATAGGGTCAAACAGAAGCTCAAAACCAAGAGCAAGTCACTTTTCAACATTTTAAAATCACTTTTTGCATAGTTTTACGCACAATTACGAAAAAATGTGGTATATTGAGTTTTCAATGACCATTCCCATGACTCATCCAAATTAATGAGAAGCCAAATGTTCGAGAACTCGATGGAGCTCATTCTCTTATTCCGGAGTAATCTCAGCATAATACATCTCATTGCAATGTAAATAAGATGATGACATGATGTATAAAGGTATAATTTTTTTTCGAATTCAACTATGATGTACTTAGGCTGTTTACGCGACCAATCATCGAAAGAAGGTAACTCCAAATATTTTGTGGAAATTTTCAAGTTTCAACATTTCAAGTTTTGCTTTTTTTATAAGATACAGTTGCATCATTAGTTAATGCAGAAAACACGTTCACATGAATACACTAAAACTTCTCTTACCTTTTTTTTCCTTTTAAGCTGTTTGTATGGACAAGGCAACCACGTTTTTAAAGTAAGAAAGGGTGGACAAGATAGTTAGATGTTAGTTTGGCGACTATAGTGTTGAAAAGGGTTTAGCATTAGTCTACAGAAATGGAGAAGAGAACAATTCAGCAATAGTCTCCACCTAGATGATTCTCAGCTGATTATGCTATTTATAAAGAAAAGAGGAGGGATCAGTTGAATGCTAAGCACCATCAACGTAAACAGCTTCAGGCTCCCAGAGAGGGAAAGTAAGCAAAAGATATATTGTTTGTCTTATAATATTTAAAAACGTGCAAAGCAGAATAAACTTCAACTTGAGTGGAACAATACCGAAGCTGCAGCTCTAGTGGTCATAGTGCGCTCTGCTGTCACGGGAGCAAGCGTAGGCTCCAAGGTTGAGGAGTGCGTGAGACAAGGTTCGAGATCTATGGTTCCACCTCCTTTCTAAAGGGCATGACAAATAACCAGAAAGGTTGTATAGGAGTCAGTACAAACATCCACATAGATATAACTGCACAGTCATTACTTGTAAAAGAAATTTACTTGCATATATAAATCAAAAACAGCAAGCAACATAGATTTGTACTCTAGGCAAGAATTGCTAGTAGTGCAAGTCCATCCCAGAAAGCTAAAAAAACCATCTGAAAACTAAAGGTTTGACAAATAAAGTAGATGATATAAAACAATTTTGAGCCAAAAAAAAATTAAACAGAGAGAATAGAAGGGAAGGAAAGAAGCATGCAATCCACACCTTCACAACAGAGCACCGCTCGATACAGTAGCTGCAGCCAACTGCAGCACCCCAGGCACGTGACCGCACATTGTTTCTCAGAGTTGATATATAGCCTACAGCAAATGCAGTCTGACATCAGAAAAGCAACGGATCGGGATGCAACACCTTATCTGAACAGACTTATGATTTTACTCACAGAAGTCATATTGAAGGTGTCTTTGAATAAGCCTATTGCTATATGGACAAAGTATTGTGATGTCCCAAACATAATCAACACAGAGAAAATGGCATTCAATAATCCTAGCATTTCAGATGCACTAAAAGCATTGTGAACATGCTGCAGCTCCACATTTCCATTTTTAGCATAATCAATTTGTATTGTCGAAAACAATATGCATATTAGAGGGAGATAAGCCATTTGTCAACTTGCACCTTTTTTTTCCTTGTTTACTAATCAATTAGTACTGTTGAAAATAAGATGCACATTGGAAGGGGATCAGCAATTAGTAACTCGCAAAAGCTTGGATTTTATCAGTTTAAATAATGAAGTGAGATCAAGCAAATTGAAAAAACAAAACTTGAGCTATACTGTGTATTTAGCTCTCTGTGAGAGAATCTCCAGAAGGGACAAATTAGTTAATATTACGGAAAAGAATATGCGTACTTCCAGGACTTCACCATATTTTAGATCTTCTGAGAGATTCCCGATCATCTCTAGGTAAGTACCAAAAGGAAAGAGAGAATGAATAGAAAAACTTGTTCCTGCTCCATTCAGAAGGGTATTCCTACAAGTAGCTATCCTAAATGATTCTTTTTCTTTACAAGTTTCCCAAGGTGATTCTTAAGATATGTAAAGTGACATAACTTCAAAAAGATACTATGCAAGTGGAACACATATTTTCATTATTGAAGTACAACAGTCAACTATGTAAATGTCCCTTTTTAAATTCTTTTTGCCTTGGTTGAGGGTGGGGGAAGCAAGGTGCTTAACCAAGTCTCAAGTGTTTAATAACAATTATTTCCGCCTTGAGTAATCAAATTCATTTAACCGAAACCCCAGACATCAATGTGAATAAAAAAAACTCTTATTGTTTCAGAGAATTCCAAAGCGCCATAGCCCCACGTTTGATCTACCCAGCGCCAAAACACACACTCAAATTATTAACAAATAAGTGTGATAGAGAGCCCGACCAAAACTTGGGACCATAAAAGGTGATTGAAAAAAGTTGGGGCTACAAATAAGTCAAGAACAACTAATTAAAAGAAAAGTTTTAAACACTATACCATATGTAGAACAGGATCTGTTTTTCTAACAATAGCAATGCTTAAGCAAGATTTAGTTTTCAAAAGACTTACAATCTTGGGGAGGTAGCACCCTGATAGTAGCGTGTAACTCCTTAATGGTTGGCAGAAGAGGAGAAGCAGTAGTACGACAGTAACCTGTGTGCATAAGAACTGGAGAAACAAGAAAAAGCAGTAGTAAATAGATGTCGCAATGTCCTATATTATTCATGCACATAAAGTACTTCGGTAAGTTCTCAAGCAATTCTGAGGTAAAGGCTAAACAGTTCTCTAGACCAAATGGACAAGCAGATAAGTTTATGGTTATTGATATTATAAGAGCAGAAATATTTGCCTCTTTTAACAGGAGACAAAGGGAAGACCAGTAGCACAATCAACAATAAGGAAAGTTCAGCAAAAACATAATCTCTTTAGAATAATTATTTATTATCTTGTTTTATGTGAAAAATATGTTTGCTTGACTAGATCATAGTTATGAAAAAATTGGGAAGAATGGAAGCTAGACCTATGAAAAAATCCACCACATGAAGGTATACTCAAAATCTATTTCTTCTATGCAGGCAACGTTTCCACACTTCCCGCTTGAGGACAAGTGCGATTTGAAGGAGAGGAGTAATGTTAGAACCCCTTTAGTCACCAACTGTTTACACATGGAAAGTATAAAAATATCAGGAAGTAGATGACTTCAGCATCTGCTAGTTATGTTTCATATATTTCCTGTAGCAGTTATTAGTAGTAGGCCACTTTCTCATTCCAGTGTGTTAGGAAGTTATTTCCTAGTTTTAGGTGGGTGGTTAATCAACCAGTGTTTGAATTAAAGTTATTTGAATTCAGTGAAAGGTATGCAGAAAATTATTTTCGTCTTTGAGTACTTTAATTCTAGAGATTGCAGGTTCTCGCTTAGCGAACCAGCACCATAGGTTGCAAAAAGAAACCATCTCTCCAAACTCCTAATATTCTCCATATAAACTAGATCCATAACAGGGGACTGTAACATGATGCCTTAATTGTGATACAAAAATATTGAACATAAGTGACAAACCTGCAACAAGATCTGAGTCATTGGTGTATATATCCGTTCCCCATAGCTGGCCACCTCTCACCTGCAAATGACATAGCGAACTCAAATGACTATGATAACATGATAAGACAGAACCAAACTACAACCACAAGAGATAAGACTGGGAGTCAAATGTAACCTTAGCCAGAATTGTAGGTGTGGGGATGAGATGCATATTAGAATTAGTGGCACGAATATGCATACAAAGGATGAAAGGTGCATGTTGATCAGGTTCTATGCCCCCAGCATAAATGCGTGTGTGAGAGAGAGACAGAGAGAGAAAGATGCCACTTGGTGCACTTATATTAGAATTCAAAAGCTCTTTCGTTTTGCAATTTGAGTTAAAGTTGGTCCATCAATTCAACAGTATAATGCTGCACTCAGATTTTTTGAATGTTAAGAGGATAAATTAAATTATACGCGACTACCTTCACACATGTCTAGATTTATTAAACCTAATTAAGAACATTATTATATAATACCATGTAGGATACCGTGGGATATCTATATGTAATTATAGACTAATTACGTACCTTATTAGGTACAGAGAATGATTACCTACTATAATGTAGATAGTCGGGAACTCATATATAAGAAGCCCCTCTAGTACTTTGTTAATCAATCAAATTCAGCAAGTAATCTTCATTTTTGTCAATGGTATCAGAGCCTCCAAATCTTGAGTAGCTTTCACCTACCGACGAGTGGCTTTACGCCTCCTTCCTCACCACTGTTTTTTCTTCATTCTTTTCCTTTTCCTGCCCCCCTCCCCTTTCCATCAACCTATATGACGATTCATTGTCCTCTCTCTAGCGACCGGCACCGTCCACTCTGTGGTGACTCGTGCAGCTCCTCTCTAAGGAAACCCACACATCCTCTAAAATATTGAACTTCTTGTCATTGTTTTTCTAATTTAAGCTACACCGATGATGCCATGGAAGTTCGCAACACC
Organism: Nicotiana knightiana; assembly: GCA_005239525.1. Lineage (NCBI taxonomy): Eukaryota > Viridiplantae > Streptophyta > Magnoliopsida > Solanales > Solanaceae > Nicotiana > Nicotiana knightiana. Next base: position 99,090 of record ML422279.1, on the reverse strand, counting down.
TGTCACCATACCTTTTTCCAGTGACTGAGAATAGATTACTTCCCACGTTTAGTGCAAGAAGCACTTTCTTTCTTGTGCAGTTACCAGCAACTGCAACTTTCTGAAAGAAAATTCCAACACTGTTTTCTTTTTGGTGATCTTGCACTATCTCGGCAAGATTTTGACAACTTCTTTCCATGTTTTCAAAATAAGCAAACACATATTGCTTTTCCCCACTTAGAGTTTGAGAAGGCATATTGAATGTTAGAAAGGATAAGTAAAGTTATATGTTTCTAAATTCACACATGTCTAGATTCATTGAATTAACTAAAAATAATAGTATTATTGATTACTCTATAGGATACCTTAGCATATTAGGTATATAATGATAGACGAATACTTACTTTACTAGAAACAGAAAATGATTACTACCACAATGTACGTAGTCTGAGACTCATATATAAGGAATCCCTCTTAAGAAGAAATGAACCTTGAGCCTAAAAGCTAGCTCATACGATGAGGATTTTTCCCAAGACGACATAAAGAGTCCAATTCACCACCCCACAAATGATGTAGGATTGTTAACACATTCCACATGCCCAAACTGTACAATGGACAGCACAATATGGGGCCCAACATCGGATAAACCAAGAGTTCGGAAGGACCTTGGCTCTGATACAATGAGAAGAAATGGAACTTAGGCCTAACTTAACCCCAAAAGTTAGCTCATGAAGTGAGGAGTCCATAAATGACGTGGGACTACTAACACCTCTTGTACATTGCAACTCCCACTCATGTCCAAGTTTGATCGTCATTTACAATGCAAGCCAATGGTCCAGAAAATAAGTCTTCGTTAACAACAGTCATTTAAGTATTAAAATGTCTTGCTCCAATGCTAAGCACCGCAAGTACATCTAAGATATACAACATCATAGCACAACATAAAGATTCACTTAACTATTCAATCCACCAAAGGCTACTTAATTAAAAGAAACTGGACTCAGACTTCATAATAACAACCAAGAGTACTCCAATAGCTAATATAGATTCTGTATCAAGCCTGACGACGTCCTGCTATGCGAACTTCTGAAGCATAAAGTCACCGCACTGATTGATGGCTAGCATGTAAGAAGCTACGCAAAGTAATTGGGAGCTAGCACAGTGATGTTCAAATATTTCAAAGTTGGTTAAGAGTAAAAGTATTTAGAGACACCCATATAATCATCACAACTATTTCTTGTTCAATGATTAGAAAGGAAAACCCTTGAACCAGAGTATTGAAAGAACTATTATTTAAAATTAATTAGAGTAGTTATCTTCGAAAGGACACAAACAGAAGATGAGGAATTAAATTTTTAAGGGTGTATATGAATCATCAGCTGCTATTCCAATCTTACCTGGCGATTTGTAGCTGATACATGTTCAGCTGGAATCCTAATTTCTAAAGTAGGACCACTTGGAGAGCTCTCAGATGCTCTATCAGCTTGAGATGATTCATATTCCTTCCACAATTTAATCAGTTCTTGCATGCACTCACCAACTCTATAATTGACGGTGGATACATCATGCTTACCTGGAAAGACAAAAGAAACCAATTTTTCAGATATGGAGCAGGAATACAAAGTCACAACATTTTTTTTATAACCGATAAATCCCAAGGGCTAGTGGCGCATGGTTCAAAACTCTGTGGATAATGGGCCCATTTAGTCGGCTAATCTATGAGCAACTTCTGCTTCGTACCATCATCAGTTGATTTTTTGTACAGAAGTAGCAACAAGCAAGTAGGGATGAAAAACAATAGAAAAGCATCCTAACCTAAGGATGACTAACATTTTAATGGCAGGTGAAATGCAACAAATATTGTCTAATAAAATTTATTTAGTACAAGATTTTTCATAAAGAAAAAAGAGAATACAGAAATTATCATCATAGAACGCATCAGACATATCAGCTCAGCAGCAAAAGGAGGGACAGACAACAGTTCAATTCACTCAGAATTTTTATTTGACTATTCAAAAGAGGAATTTTATAGAACTCATAAAACCATTCCACAAAACAAGTAATATGAGCTGTAGATATACCAGTATGACTCTAATAGATGAGAATCATTTGCATATGTTACAAATATTGAATGCGCAACTTCCGCATACAATGTACTACAGGTCACAAGTCACAACAAACATGTAGCAGACATTACTAGAGTTAAAACGTTGCAGTCAGTGCATTACTGGGAATTCACACGTAGCAATTATCCACAATAACAGATTACATGTGAATTTGTGGTGTTATCTGAGAGCTAATATACCATGCGTTACAAGATGCAACAAATGCGCCATGTGTTACAGCTGTAAGTTATAAGTTGGCTTTTGCACGAAGTGGCTGATTATCAGAATCCTGGGTTTACCCATATAGTTTCCAAATGTTGATGTGTAAAGAAATAATTATTATACTTTTGATAAACTAAAGAATAATTAAAATCTTGAAGAATACAAAAGAAAAGCCACTGTAATGTGTGGCTGTCTCTTTTCCAATTCAAAGTAGAAATCTTTCATGTTTTCAATACTCGGGACATATTTTTTAGAATACACTTTGGGCCTAATTCAACCCCAAAAGTTAAATCATGAGATGAGGATTACCCAAAATCATATAAGGAGACAACATCTCATTCACTCAACCAATGTGGGACACTCTAACACTCCCCTCCTCCTGCAAGCCGAGGGTTGAACATCTGGAACATGGACAAAGTAACAAATGGGGCCCAAAATTGGGCAAACCAAGGATAGGGATAGGTCTAGCTCTGATAACAAGTAAAGAAAATGGACCTAGGGCCTAACTCAACTCCAAAAGCTAACTCATAAGGTGACCCAAGGCTACATGAGGAGAACAGCACTTTTTTCATGCAAAGGAGAACAACACATTCTCTCAACCAATGTGGGACATTATAAAAATTGTACATAACATTAGATTACAAATTGAGCTTAAGTAACTAGTCAGACCTCTTTTAACTTTCTCCGGTTAAGCTAATATTTCTCACAGAATTTTTCTCTGGATTACAGATCAATTAGAATGTTTTCTCTGGATTATCTACTCTTCTGGCTGACTTAACCTTTTCAATTTTATTTATTTTCATGGACCCTTTTTGGAGTACTTTTGGCCAACGTTCATTCCTCAATTAAGATTCTATTGGCGACGGGATTGAGCAGAAGGAAATTTGTCATGAAATAGCAGTAAGAGTACAGTCATAGAACTCTGTAATTATGTCAAACTAGAAAAAAGATCAATGCAACTCACCCTTTTATGTAAGAGGCAAAAACACAAGAAGTCGTCATTCTCACAGAGATAGATAATCATATCATCAATTACCAGAAGTCCTTGTTCGCATTACTTCTAAGATATTCAGACTCCGTTGACATAATTAGCTATACCAAATTGAAAATAGGGGAGTGAGGTGGTCAGGTTAAAATTTGCATGCAAGAAAATGAGAAGCTAAAGACCCTAAAGTAAAAGAAGAACGGATAGAAGAGAAGCACTAATCTCAAAGACAATGTCATCACTTGGTTCTAAAGGAAAGTTATATCCTTTTGTCTCTTACCCCTAGTACCCACCCCTAGCTTTCAGCGCCTCAAAAATAATTTCGCCTTATCATTGTTTTGATGAATTCTTTAGCTAACTACTTGGCAAAATTTCGTGTATAATTGTTTTTTAGTTTTTCTCTAATAAATCTTTCAGGACTTTGTAGATTGCCAATATGGATAATTGGAAAAGCTCCTGAAAGATTGCCAATATGGATAATTGGAAAAGCTCTATATAATACCGACTACATCAGAATGATATTTGTGTCAAACTAATTCTTCCTCTCTAATCTAGAGCTCAATATGATGAACAGGGAAGAGGGATACAAGAGACAAGTTTTAAAACAAATGTGGGTTATCTAAAAAAAAAGGAAAGAGCATAAGCTTGACGATGTTGCTTGGTTTTAGTCAATCCAGCAAGTGGTCCCTTGATTTAAAGCGCATAAAACGAACTACCTTTTAGATGGTTATTAAAAGAGAACTTAATATGTAACATGTGGCCCGTAATTTTTTGTATAAGAAAGACTTCAATTCAAGGAGAGAAATTTATTTAATCTTAAATGACTAAAAGCATTTCAAGCAAGATTGTCTTCTAATCCTGGAGGGGCCTGGTTTCCAGTTGTATCATAGTGCTAATTTGGTCACAAACTACTGATTGTTTTGTCCATTAAAAAGAGAGATTGGTCCATCAGCAGTGACCAAGGTTATATGGATTCAAACAAATGGCAAGAAGTTTGCAGTTCACAATCCAAAGTATACACCAGCAATCAATAGTGTAAAGCCAAAAAGAAGAAAACTACATGCCCACATGAGACTTGAGATGCAGAAACAAAAGAATGACATCTATAGAGTTCCTTTCTCTGCATACTGGAAAAGTGATGACCAACAAGTCAGTCAAGACAGTTCGAGTATAACACATTTGTCGAAGGAGATTCATGTAATACAGACAGACGCTGAAAGCAGTTAAGATAATAAAGAGGATGAAGAAGCAGGAACATCTGAGCATATGATTTTGCATATTGGCATATTTAGCAACCTAAAGCAGAAACAGCTGGCAAATCTGGAAGAATGACGGCCAAAAGAGCATCAATTCCTAACATGGAAACTATCACAACCGATAAAAGATGGGATCAAGGTTGTTTTATTTGTTAACTTAGCAACTTTCAGAGTCAAATAAGTCTGCAAATACGAATGCCAAGAACAACTCCCTCCTCTGCATACAAACTTGAGACCACTTCAAGTATTTTTAACAGCTTACCTTGAGATCTGCACAGAAAGAAAAAAGAAGAGTTACACTACACATCAACAAAAAGAGATGCATGTGCATCTAAGGGGAGAAAAAATGATCAAACTTATCAGGATAAATAAATTATAGGAAGTTTAAACTCAAATTAGTGAATTTTTTAGTTGTTAGACGAGAAAATGAATTAAACACATTACTTAGACCACATATATCACCCTTTAATTATCAAATCAAGTTCGGTATTTACATTTAATTTTTGAGCAAATAACCATACAAGACCTGAGAAAAAGATAATTGTCAACAAAACTGAGTCCTGAAAACCAAATTAGTCACCGAATTTGAAGTATGATAGATGTGATTAACACCCTATTACCTAAACTGGCAAATCTGACTAAAGCCATAATAAACTCTTTGATCAAGCTTTTCAGGATTAAATGGAAGAATATAGATGAAGCTGCATAAAAGTGGTTTTAAAAGCTTTTTTTTTGTTGTTGTTGATAAAGTAAAAACTTTATTAATGTAGAAAATTGAAAAGCTTTCCCCTTTAAGACAACATTGCTCTTATAACAGCATTTTATCTCTGCCCCCCTCTGCGATTAAGAAAAGGCACAGCTGAACATTGTAAAGGATCTGAAAATTTTGAATTCACAATTCTTAATTACGCCTTATAGATGTTTCTAGGGATCTTGGAAACTTGATGTTGGGTTTCGGAGACCTTCTTGACCTGCTGCTGACTTCTTTTTATAAAAAGATGATCAAATGACCAAAAAAAAGGTGAAAATCAGGATTACTTGAAGAGTTTGGATATCAAAGGGTTTAGCTTATCTTAACAGGGAAAGACACATTTAAAATATGGCAACAATTCTTAATGACAAGATTGACAAAAGATCGGCCATCATATTCATGCCCATTCTGGAATGTTTTTCTTGACTGAGATTACTCAAAAGACAGACAGGATTATTACTACACTTATTTGACTATAAATATCTCAGATTTCCCGGATATGACATGTGACATCTCCTTTTTGTTCTTGTGAAAAGAGAAGAAACTTTGTATCGACTTAGTCAATTAACAATGTACAAGAGGAGCTCCTTACATAGAAGCTTAAGGCTACATATGATATGGTAGGTAACATTATCTATGCTAATAAAGGTAAATAAATATTCTATAATTAAGTACATAATAATATCCTAATGTATCCTACATCATATTTTCTTATTCAAGTTCAATGGATTCAGACATTTCTAAATGTAGAGACATAAACACTACTTACTTTTTTCCTAAAAAAGTACAACACTACTTACTTTTTTAACATAGAGAACACACCCTAAACTCGATGTGGAATAGTGTAGAATCACCCAAAAAAGAGAAGTAGTGTTGGAAAGTAGCAGGTACCCAGTATTTGTTTAGGTGGAAAGTAGTAGGTACCCACTGGAATACCCGATCTGGGAGCACGCTGGCTCGGATGCCACCATTATCAATAAAAAAAGGTTTATATAGCTTTTCTCTTCAAAAAAAAAAACAATGTTGGAACTCTTTCCTCCAAAAAGTCACTGATGATTACACAGCGTAAAAATATGCTTCTTGTACTAAATACAAGAAGGAACCTATCTTTTCTTTTACAACCAAGAAATCGACCGATTACGCTTCAAAACTCGGTAGATGATGGGTCCCTTTATCCTTCTCCATTTAAATCCATGCCTAGCTCCCAACAGGATTTGAACACGTGACGTGCGCCACCTACATCTCGTGTTAAACAACCTCTGCCGTTGAACCAAAGCCCAAGGGCCAGAAAAGAATCTATTCTCTATAATTGCGAAAAAGGCATACTATTGCAAATCTCTAAGACATCATCAGCAACTTCAATTAGCAAAAACAATGACCAAACAAGTCAAGTCTAGAGGAGGGTATCAGGTGCCAGTCTCCACAGTGATATGATGCCGGTCGCTTAAGAGAGGAGCGGTGGAGAAATGAGTAGCAATAGATCAAAGTCACGGTGGTCACTGGACCACTGACACAAGAGGAGTGACGCACTAGAAAAGAAGAGGAACATTGCTGGTAGCCGAGAAAAGATGTTAGAGGAGTCGACGTTGACTGTGGATGAGAAGAGGGTATGGGTCACTCGAAAACAAAAGGAAAAGAAGAAAGACATCGACCGGCAGGTGGCGTTATGCCGTCCACCAATAGGTGGAACTATATGAAAGTCTATCAAGAAAAGAAAAGAAAACATTTTATTGACTTAGTTGATCAACAATGTACAAGAGGACCTCTAAGAAGCTTAGGCTACACGTGATATGGCTGGTCATGTTCTACGCTAATAAGATAAGTAAATATTTTATAATTAAGTACAAAATATCACAAGGTATCCTACAGAATATTCTATAATAGTTCCTTAATTTTTTTCTTTATTAAGTTCTATGAAATTTTCCTTGTTTGGTTGAATCTAGTCCTATATGAATCTAGACATATATTCTCTAACATTCAACCGTTCTAAAGACCTCGAACTCGAGGATTGAAGCAGACGGGCCATGACATCTATCTATAGTTGCAATGGTCCATTACTCTGCCGGCCGACTGTAGATTGCCTATGGCTCGCCATTTATAGGTAAAGAATCAAAAAACATCAAGTCAATCAGCAAAGGAAAAGGCATACCCTTCATTTTCATGAGTGTGTGACCTAAAAGGAGGATCGCGGTTGGCCATAGGACTCCCTCTTGGTCTCCTCTTACGCTGCTGAGCTCCACAATTAAGAGCTTCTTTTTCTCTTTCTCTTTCTCCACCTCCTTCAGTGTCCATTGCTTCCCCCTCTGATTCTTTATCATGATGCGTGCCAGGTTTCTCAGGCTTCTCTCCTTCAAAATCAGTATCTCTTTCCCTTCTCCTCTCGCTTCCATCTCTGTCAGTATTTTTCCAGCTATCATGATCTTTCTGTTTCTTCAGCTCCACTGTTGAATTTCCCAGCTCATTTGTTTTTCCAGGAATTTCAACCACTTTTTTTTCACTCTGTGAAACCTCTCTCTCCGCTCCATTCCACACTTCCCTGTTCACATTGTCCTTTTCCCAGTCCTTTGGTCTGTCCCTATCCTTTGAAATATCTCTTCTTTCCTTCTCCCGTCGCTCAGATTCCCTTTCCTCTTTAAGCAACTCCTTGTTATCAGAACTGCTATTCCCTAGTTGTAAATTATTCCGGCGATCATTTCTTTCTTTATCCCTATCTCCCCCTTCCCGGTGCTTCCCTTCTTTCCTTTTTCTATCTTTATCTTTGTCTATCAAATCCACCTTGTTTTCACCAATAGCTTCACGCACTTGAGCAAAATCCCTGTTCTCAGGGTTTGAGAATTCCTTTCCTACCTCAGCAGCACCATGGGTTCTTGACGCATTCCATGGGTCCACATTCCCAGCAGGGGCATCAAGATATCTTTTGCCCGTGTTTTCTTCTTTAGAATCTTTCCAACTCACCCCACTAAACCTGTCCTTATCCACCTTCACATCTCCCTTATATTCGGGTAAAGTATCCCTATCATGTTTAATGTCCTTACCATCATCAGCTCTCTTCTCAAATCTATCATCCTTCTCCCTTAATTCACTTTTTGCATCACAATTCTCAACCTTGTTATTTTCCTTGGGCTGCAATCTGTTTTCTAAAGCAACAGAATGATCAGGATGTGAAACATTTGGACATGATGAAACACGGTACATTGGTAGCTCAGGAGATCTTCTATCCGAATCCCGTGATACGAACCGTCGAATCTTCGGCATTCGACCATCTGGGCCTACATCAACGGAGCGAATAAATTCCACTTTTCCATCACTCGTCAGCTTGATCATTCTACCAGAGTCATCCTGGTAGTACGTTGGAGAAGAAGAGTGACTGCGGTTACTACCACTAACATTTCCACCATCCTCATGTGGTCTTTTATTAGGAGTAGTGCTCATATTCCAGCATATAAGTTAAGGAAACCTGAAGAACCACAACCTGCAAAATATTAAAACCCAAGAAATATCATCAACCCAAATCGATGATGTGCTGAGCAAAATAACAAGGAAAACCACCTGTAAGAAACAAAAATAATAAACTGTTCACCAAGTTCATGAGCAGCTTAACAATACAAAGCCGTTTTATTAATAACATTCACTAACTAGTGATAGATCTGCAAGCCGCAGACTCTCAAAGCCGATTCATACCTAATTATAATTCTACAACCTGCTACCTACACAACCATGCATCATTCACAGATGAGATATCAGTTAGGAGGCCAAGCATTAAGATCTCTTTTTTATCTTTCCAATTCGATTAAAGGCCAGATATCATCTTTTGGTAGCAGCAGGCTTACAGAACTTCAAAATCTGATATAAAATAGAGAGAAATAATTGGAGACCAGCATTGCCATCTCAATTCGAGCAAGTATTATACCTATATTTCCTCTAAAAATCAACTTTAAATAAAGCCACCATCAATAAAAGAGAAAGGGTTAAAACTAAAAGAAGCAAAGAAGATTTAATTAATATATCCATTCTAATACTAAATAACTTGTCTTTTCAAGCAAATTTGGGGTTCTCTATATCTCAATAGAAGAAAAAAAAAATTAAAAAAAGAAAGATTCAGCTATTGCCATGCCAATTACAACGTAGCATAGAGAAAATTTTCAAACAATGTGCTAAAAAAAATCCATTTCATAACCCTAAGTATAGCAATCAGTAAGAACCCAGAAAAGAAAAAAGGTTAAGGCTTTGAATCTAATAACATACACCCAGAACAGAAAAAAAACCAAGAAAATCCCAAAAAAAAAAAAAAAAAAGATATGAACTTAAATGCCAGCAAAAACACACCTTAGTAGCCAAAGAAGGAGAAAAAACCTCAAACTTTATCTGTCAATTTCTCTCTTTAGGACCAAAGTACAGAGGAGAATTGCTTAGATTTAGAGCACAAGTTATCGGGGTGTATTTGTCAGCAAAAATGTACACTGATCTTTTTGTGTTTTATATTGAGCAAGTACGTAATTAATGGTATAATTTGGAATTAGTGAGTCAAATGACAGTTTGGCCCTTTAATTTGGCTTTACTAGGGACTAGATAGGTAAAAAAAGAAAGCCAGATTTTGAACAGTTACTTAGGGGCCGTGACGTATTTTAAGAGTAAGGTCCAAAATAACCCTAAATACATGATTAAAGATATGAGAGGTGAGCTTGAACATGATTGGAAGTTGAATGTGAGTAGATTCAAATTGAAAAGGACTAAAAATTTGGTTCTTCAGACACTATAGGGTAGTTTTATAGATGACTACAACAAACTCGAGGCATACTGCCAAGAAATTAGATTGTCTAATCTGAGAAGTGATGTAGTCATAAATATGTCCAAAGATGCACTAGCAGAAGGTAAGAGAAATTTTTTGAGAATGTACTTGTGCTTTAATGTTTTGAAGCAAGGCTGGAAAAATGGTTTGAGACCATTAATTGGAGTATATGGTACATTCTTAAAGGGTAGAATAAATGGTCAGTTATTGGTAGCATTAAGACAAGATTCCATGAATCATTTCTACCCACTAGCATGGGCTATGGTGGACAAGGAAACAAGCCGGACTTGGAGTTGGTTCATGGAGTTGTTGAAGTTGTCTTTGGAGCTTAAAACTGGTGCATGAATCACATTCATATCAGATATGCAAAAGGTAATTAGTTTTTAATTCGCCGTTTTTAATAGTATATTCACTCTTTGATTATTTGTTTCTAATAGTCTATTCCCTTTTTTATTCTCTGTTTCTTTTCACTTCACAAGGCTTGTTAGATGCTGTTAGCACAGTTCTTCATGAGGCTAACCACAAGTATTGTGTGAGACATATTGAGGCCAATTGGTGCAAAAAACAGAGAAGTGGTGAAATGAGAAAGTTGTTATGGTGGTGTGCATGGAGTTCATATGACGAGGAGTTTAAAGACCAACTGAAAAAATTAGGTGATCTGTCAGAAGATGCTGCAACAGATATCTTAAAGTATCCCCCAAGGGCATGGTGCAAGGCTTATCTTGACACTCAATGTAAGAATGTGATGGTTGATAATAACTTCACTGGGTCATTTAATGCCTGAATTCTTGAGGCTAGAGGAAAACCAATTATCAAAATGTTGGAGGACATAAGAGTGAAAGTAATGGTGTTGTTAGGAGACAATGAGGCTAAGGTGAAAAATTTGATGCATAATATAATCCAGCTTGCTTGATGTTGTATAGTGATTGGAGGGCCATAACACACGACTGTAAAATCATATTCAATGGAGATTGGGGATATGAAGTGTCTGAAATAGTTCTCATGCAATGGACAGTGACCAAGAGTCTCATGCAATGGACAATGACCAAGAGTCACAAACTAATGTTGGACCATTTGTTGCAACCCAATAGTTTACACCATATGGTCTGGAAGTTGGCAATGAAGAAGATTCTCCACTTAGGCCAATGATAATTTCAGAAACACAATCAATGATTTAGAGAGGCAATCTAAGAGGACCTACAACTGGGGCAAGAATAATTAAGTTTGTTGGAGATCACACTGGAGCTTCGACACCTACCAATCTTCCTTATTCTCCAACTAAGTTGATATGGAAGGGAAAAGCAACAATCTCATCAAGCCAAGTCCAACTTAAGGCAAGAAAGAGAAATATCAAAATGATGGCAACAAAGGGCAAACGAAGGCAAACACTTGATGATGAAGATCTTATTTGAAGACAATCTGTTCTGTTTTTTTTTGTGATTGGATATCAAACATGTATGTTTAGTTAGTTAACAAATAGTAGTTAATTATTTTTTGGGGTTAACAAATAGTAGTTAACCAGTTATGACGCTGTTTTGGCTATGTAAAAAGTTGTGGATGGTTAAGTTTTGGAAAATCTATTCTGTTTTTTTCTGTTATGTTTTTTTTCCAACGAATCTGTTATGTATTTTTCTGTTCTGCTTTCAGCTGTTGTTGGCACTATTTTTTTTTTCCAGAGAGTTGAAGAAGGGATTGGCATAAGGAAATAAATCTTGCCACGTTGAAGTTCAGCATAAGCTGCTTTTACATGAGTTTCACTTATCTCTTCAACTTTGCCATTATCATGAACTATTCTAATCACATCAAGTGCTCCACACGGTAGTATGCAAGATATGCAACATCTTATTGCGTTTTCTGACATCTTTTGATATTAGAGCAACTTCAGTAGACATATAAACTAATATAAACTTCTGACATATTTTGAAGTGCTAAAGTAATATAGTATAAACATAAGGATTAAGAAAGCAACAAATATAAATTACACCTAAACAACAAACTGGACTTTCCTACAGTAGACGTAAATATTGTTTTAACATAGGTTACATAATCACTTAAATATGTCAAATACACCTAAACTTTGGTTGATCTTAAGGAAGATATTTCATCATACAGGCACATATGAACCCAATGAAGCAACACCATACCATACAAATGATATTCCATTTTTCGGACTACTTTTCTTCACAAACACTAAATCTCCATCCATTTTTTTCTTAGAAACATCCTTGTCTCCTTTAGCATCATCTAATTCCTTGAATTCTTCAATTTTTGTAACATCACCTGCTAAGACGCTTTCAATCTCGACAACCTTCATCATAAGGAGATTCCTTTCATGTTTAAGGGCTTCATTTTCATTCTTTAAATTACTGATCAGTGTTGTAACTCTATGAGGAAGTTCATCATCTACCCATTCCCAGAACTTACAATTCTGTCCCTGCGCAATAATTAGAAAGAAATTATCAACAATTTTCGTCTCCGGGCTTATTTACAAAAGCAAAAATGCACAAATAATTCCTATAAAATTTACCTTAGGCATTGAACACTTGTTAAATCTTGTACCGGCATTATTTAGAGTCCAAGCAGTAAATTGGGCAGCAGCAACTCCACAACGACATTTCCTCCTCGAACCATATGATGAACTCGAAGATCCCTGGCTCATATTTTGTGAATTGAACGGTGAAAGATGATGTGAAACTAACCCTAACTTGGTCGTCCAGATTTGCGCCGAAAATAGCACCAACTCTGTGAGTTCCTTGTTGAAATTGAGAATAAAAGCTGATTGAGAAGAAGGGAGGTATGGAATTTGGTGGGTCTGTTTACTCAAGCGGATAAAATGAGATTAGTTATTAAGAGATGTATTTTTTTTGGATTACGGGTCAGGTACGGGTAGGATTAATAGATATGGTTGGGTATTAAAATAAAATATTATTTTTCACATATCAAATTTTAGGTTGGTGACTTATCCACGGGGGCAGACATTAAGATTTAAGAGGGTATTTGGGCCAAAAGTGTAATGACAAAATGGGGATGAGCCAAACTTTGAAGGGAGGTTAATTTATAGATCTTTTCCTTTTTATGCTCGCCAACTAGTAAAAGACTCTGAAGTGTCACTGTGCTATTTGCTTACAGTCGTGGCCGCTCGTAAGTCCCAACAAAGAGAGACTTCTCTTCTCTCTCAGAAACCCCTTCCCCCTTTCGGCTAGAAAATATCTTCTTGTTCCAATCGCCCTGATATTTATATAAAACCCACTCGCTCATTTTTTTTTTTCAGTCTTTACTTCTCGCGATATTTTTCGCCGTCGGCAAGAGATTATTGTAGCGTAAAGACACAGCTATGGCGCCGCCGGCGATTGAAGGTGGCGGAGGAGAACAGCCGGCCCCTGCGCAGCAGCAGCGGCAGCAGGGAGGAGTTGGACAGATGCTGACGGGGATAATAAGAATAGCGGTTTTCTGGTACTTCGCTTCCAAGTTTTTCTCGCCGAAAAAGCCAATCTCCTCCGATCCGTCTGTTCCTAATCTCCAGATCTCCAATCTCTTCCATAAAGGCGAACCTTTGGTCCGTCCTCCTCCTCCTCTCCCTCTCTCTCTTTAATACTATTTCTACTTACTAGTATTCATCTGATTGTATAATTTTAACTGTGATACTAGGTTATTTACTGATAATTACCTAATAGGTGACCTTGTACAGTTTCCAGTAGAGGCCGATTTAGAAATTAGAAGTAGTCGGTTCGGAGTGTGCGCAGTTAATTGAAACCCTTGCCACAAGCTTGCTCCGCTGCTGTCACATTGTGAACAAATTTGTCGTATGCGTATAAAAAGAAGTTGCTTGATAGATTTCGAATGAGATAATTGAAGCACGCACCAGTGAATCTGAAACTGATTGATTCTTAAGTTTTAAGCAACAGCTAAACGTAGAAAGATAGTTTCTTTCTCCTTTTTGCATGGAACTTGCCGTTTGTCCACCACCAACATACCCAGGGTATTCCCGTAGATGGGTTTGTCCACCACCACCATCAACATCATACCCAGTGTACCCCCACAGGTGGGTCTGGGAGGGTAGATATATAATATTTGGAATTTTTGAAGAAAAAAAATTCAAACCTGTGTTTGTTTTACAATTAGGTCAATTCCAATTTCAACTCAAACTATAGATTTTGAAGTTTGGTTTGAGGAGTACTTCAAGTGAAATATGATTTGCACGGACAAAACCTCAACTTTTTTCTCCCAACTGAAATTCATGTTTCAATACACAACTTCAACTTTCAAATACTCTTTTTCCGACTTCAACTTCAAATATTCTTTGTATTTTTCAATCTTCAACCATTGGTTTTCCTAATTTTGCGTATGGATATTTAGCTGAAGTTTGATGCAATAGAGTGGGACAACTTTTTTTGTTTCTATGGTAACACTATTTCCTGGGAAGCGGAGTTAGGGAATCGAGTGATGTGCAAACTTGGATGTGATGTGCGAAATAACGGAGTTTTTGCTAAGCTGTGTTTTTTGTCCAATATGTAAAATGATTCACGGCAAAAGATATTTTAATTGACGGATTTTTTTTTTGATGAAGTAAGTGGTACTAATTGACGGATATAATTCTGGTAAGATCAAAGGACACGTAAAATTTAAACCACGCCGCTTGCAAAAACCTGATATTTAAGTGGAGAAGGTAGAGGGCAAGCCCATTATTTAAAGAGTTTCGTACCGTGCATCAACTGTCCTTGGGGATTTCTCGATTATAAGAAGAAGATCAAGGACAAGTACTTGTTTTGTTTGCAATTGCGATTGATATGAACTTGTCCCATGAAATTCTTATGAGTTTGCTACCTCAATAATCCCCCTCTCCGCCCATGCCTAAAGAAAAGGCAAAAGTAGAGAATGATAAGAAAAGAGGGGAAGAGTAATATATTCTTGTCTTGTGGTTGTATTTTATCATTGGGGATCCTATAGCAAGCTGTTATCGTCTACTGTTTCTTTAAACATTGAACTAGGATCATTGGCAAAATGATTTGCTCCAGTGGTAAGAACACTCCGTTTACAACCAAGAGGCTGGGAGTTCTAGTCATGAAAGGAGGAAAGTGGGAAAAACCAATGTTGGCGCCTAGGAAGGGAGTGGCTTTAGGGCGCTTACCACATAAAAGAAGTTCAAATAGTGTCATTCAGAGATAATAGCAAACTTTTATACCTACATAATGCTATTCCGTTATTTAACCATTTGCTAATAAAATAACATAAAATATACAAAGCTGAAAAGTCTGTCATTATGCAATGAAAATAAAGCAATTAAGAAAATTTTAATGCAGCACACTGCACTGGATTGAGGAATAGGAGGTATTTTTTTGGGGGGGGGGAGCCTTTAGTTCTTTTTCCCATTACACGATTATGCCAAGTATTTCCTATAAGTGCTTTGTGAATACATCATATCTTATTTAACTACAATTATGCTCCACTTCAAACTTTCTTGCATGGCCTTTTTATAGGACATGTGGTTCTATCTTTCCGAACAAGAAAAATTCAGTGACTTTGGCAGTGAAGGTGCACTTATTTGGCATGAGACAAATATACCATATGCAGTTTGGGGACCAGAAAGTACCAGGTCTATTTCTTTGAAGTATAATCCATCCGAGGTACCATTAGCTGCCTTTTGAAGTGTCTTATTCAGTTAGAAGAAAAAATTGATTCAGGATACTGTCTTTCGCTTTTGAATGCATGTGCCTTTCCTTTTTTGCACTTTACTGTGGCACAATACTCATCTTTACTTGGTTGCCTATGATTTTTCATTTCAGGCAGTGAGGCATAATGGGAGTCTATATGCTCATGTTTTCTTTGCACGTTCTGGGTACTCACCCGATCCAAATGATCCCGAGTATCAGCCATTGGCTGCTTTTGGGCAGACATATCGTAAGATCGTGTTACCTGTGAAGTTTTCGTCCTTACCCATGGTGGTATAAGGTGGAATTCCCTTAGTACCTAATTCTAATATACTGTTTCTGTGAACTCAGCTGTTGTGAAATATTTACCCAAATCTAAAGCAGACAAGAAGAAGAGCCTTTTAAAAAATTCCGAGGACTCAAATGAGGGTCTTACTATTCCTGAGGTACACCTGTGTTTTTATATTCTGACTTGTGTTCGTATGCAATATCTGTGGGCTTGTTTTATGGCTTAAGCATCAAATGTTTCGTTTCTGCATTAAATGCCTGAGTAATTTTTTCCCTGCCTCGGTTTTCCTCAATTATACCCTCTAGATTCCTAACTTCGGATCCCACTGCAACAACAACAACCACCCAGTAAAATCCCACTAATGGGGTCTGGGGAGGGTAGTATGTACGCAGACCTTACCCCTACCCCGAAGGAGTAGAGAGGTTGTTTCCGAAAGACCCTCGGCTCAAGAAAACAAAAAGACAAATAGGAGACAATATTAGTATCACCACAGAAATCATAACTTCGGATCCCACCCAACAGAATAATCTTTCTGACTATTTTACATTATGACATCAACTCCCGGCCAGCAGAATGACTTTTTTGACTATTTCACGTTGTGGTGTAATAAATTTCATTTGCTCCTATATGAATTATCGTTCCTTTCGTCACCATATAATGAGCAGTTTTCTCAGGCAGTTCAAGAAGCGCAAGATGATCTTAAGGAGGATGCTCCTGTTGAGTGGATTTCATATTGGAAACCTAATGTTACAATCAACTTGGTCGATGATTTTACAAGGTATGCGTACTTGCCTCTCTTTCTGATCTGTTTAACTGTATTTCCTTCTAATGTATACATTCTAACATTCAGTTCTTTTTCTTCTTTCTTTTTCCACTCTTTGCTCTTTTCCTTTTTGCAGATACACTGGAAATGCGATTCCACCTATTGTTGCTCCTTGTATCCTTGGTTTTACGTCCTATTCTTCTTGCGGGTTCCTTTTCCACACTGTACTGTGCTAAATAAGCTGCAATATTAGATACTTCTGCAGTACGCAAGAAGCTGCTCGATTAAACTTGTTGAAGAAATTGGTGAACTTGTTTCACACAAGTTTATGATTTCTGTCATGCTACATCCTATTTTCTCTTTGCTCTTTTATTTGATTCTCTGTGAGTTGGCATCTTTCATCTGTTCTTCTTGTTAGCAAAAGATATTTTCCCACAGTTGAATTCCTTTACCTGACTTCTTAGACATGAATATCGAATCCACAACAGGAAACTACTATCCGACCGTTTTCTTCAATGAGTTTTGGTTACTTAGGGATAAATTAATACCTCTCAATGAATCAGTAACTGAGGTTCCTCTGCATTTAGAGGTGAGCCCCATGAGCATGACAAAATGGCAGCTATTCCTGCAGATTGACCAATCCTTCCAGGTTCATCGTAGTTATGGTAGCATGCTCGAGGGGGAGTCTGATGAACTAAAGGTATAGTTTACTTTTGGGTAGTATGTATGCATTGGCATAGCACTTTTGCACATGAAATATCCAGATGCCCAGTGATTTGTAGTTAAGCCTGAAAAGTGTGTAGATAAATGTAGATATTATACAGACACCACAATGTTCAAGAACATACTGGACGTTACAAAATTGGAAAACCAGGAGAAGTACATTATCTGTGTATATTCTGTTTATTATCTAGAATATGCATACTTTTTTTTCTATCTGAATTTACTTTGTTATACTTCTTTCTTTTATTAGTACCAATTTGCATGTCTGCCTCCAGTAAATACTATAAAATTTCCAACTCCAAAAGGTCAAACTAACATATAGAATCCTGCTTTAGATCATTGTTGTCATTATGTGAAATTTTAGCAACGTACATTATTGTCACGCAGTGCAACTATTATATATATGTGTTTGTCACGTGATTTATTGCACTTTTTCCAGAGAGTTTTCTTGGAAGGCAATCCTTACCTTTTGGGGGTGACCATGATGGTCTCACTACTGCATTCAGTATTTGACTTCTTGGCATTCAAGAATGGTAAATATTATTTTGCTTTGAGCATTTGCGCCTTCCCAGGAAATTACAGGAAGCGTGCAGTAGATCGGATTTAGAATAAATATGTTTTCTTTCCTTGCAGATATTCAATTTTGGAATAAAAACAAATCCATGGAAGGGTTGTCTGCAAAATCAGTCATCGTGAACTTTATTTGCCAGCTCATTGTCTTCCTGTACTTGCTTGATAATGATACTTCATGGATGATACTTGCAAGTTCTGGTATTGGTTGCTGTATAGAGTTCTGGAAAATAGGGAAGGCGATGCACATTGAGGTATGATCACTAATAATAGAGATGAATTTTTGTTCAGTTCTTTAATTGTCATTTGGCGTCATTGTAATAAAGTCTTCTAATTTCATGCTGGTGCTTGGTCGTTAGTTCTTTCTTCTATTTGCTTTAGACAGTTATAGTGATTGGAAGTTTTAAGGCAAAATTTTATTGATATTTCCTGCCCTTTTTTCAGTCCTCCGAAATATTTTTTTATTTACTATGTTCATTGACTAGTAATTAGGAGAAATATATATATACTGTTCCTTTTCATATATATATATATATATATATATATATATATATAGAGAGAGAGAGAGAGAGAGAGAGAGAGAGATTGCTCCTACTAACATGGTTGTAGTAGGTTAGCAATTTACGCACATTTGTTTGCCTTAAATGCCCCTGACAACAAATTAAACAAGCATAATGATAGGGGCTTTTTTGTCTTTATATCAAATCTTAAACCCAGATATCTTCTCCCCTCTTGTTCTTTTTTACTTCTCGCCGTCGTTCATGGTGAAAGCGGAAAAGAGAAGATAAACAATAAAAAGTTATTCCCGTCAGCCAAATGGTTCTAAAAAGAGAAACTATTTTTTGTCTTTAATTTATTTCCCAATTTTATGTTTGTTATTTTGGGTAGTCACCATTGACGAGAGAGACAGAAAGGAAAAGGACAACCATGTTTAGATTTTGGTAGAAAGACAGTAAAGCCCCTCCTATTAATGTTTTGTTAGTGTGCTAATAAGGTATTTAAGACAAATCAATGTGCGTACATTGCTAGGCTACTTACCTTATATGATTGCTTGTTGTGTGGTTCTCACTTAGTTTAGTTTGATGTACTTGGAAGATGTGAGTTGCTTAGGAGGTAGAATACTAACTAAATTGGAGATTAGAAATTGAGAATTCAAACTTCTTCATGTCTTCTTCATTGTTGATGCCTTCTTTTTATTCTTAAGCATAAATTCAAACCGCCAACAGTTCTATTGTTAATTGTCCTTGATTTCTAGATTGACAGATCTGGTAGAATACCTATGTTGAGGTTCCGAGATCGGGAATCGTATGCTGGAAATAAGACAAAAGAATATGATGATCTTGCCATGAAGTATTTGTCCTATGTGCTGTTCTTCCTTGTCGTGTGCTTTTCCATATACTCTCTAATGTATGAACGTCACAAGAGTTGGTACTCGTGGATCCTCTCATCCATGACAAGCTGCGTCTATATGTTCGGTAAGTTTCTATTGGTCTTTTCATCTTTATCTTTTGGTATTTAGGATCTCAGTAATATACTTCAAGGCCTCGCATCAGTTGAACAATGTGATAAACATTTTCAGATCATCTTGCAACTGATAGTACAATCACAGTTCACACTTTCTAGAAGCTTGTACTCTTAAAAACATTTGAAGCAAGGACTTCTGATAGCATATACTCCTATCGCTTTGCTTCTTGATAATTTATTATTTTCTACTCTTATTGTTGCAGGTTTTGTTATGATGTGTCCCCAGTTGTTCATCAATTATAAGCTGAAGTCTGTTGCTCATTTACCTTGGAGGCAAATGACTTACAAATTTCTCAATACCATTATTGATGATTTGTTTGCATTTGTAATAAAAATGCCATTGCTACATCGCCTGTCTGTGTTCCGTGATGGTAAGTTTTTGAAATAAGATTCTTTGTAGTTGATTGGTTGTTTTTATTTGGTTAAGTAGCGGCCGTTCTTCTCCGACCATTGGAATCCAAGCCAGTTTTGCCTGTTACTTTGAATTCTAATGTTGTTTCATAAGCTCAAAGCCATAGAACATAATACAGACTCTTTAGAGAGTTTCTGACTGCCTTTGACCTCTCTAGTACTACACCAAAGCCTTTATTGGTTAATCAAGTGACCAGATTGATAAGAACATCTATAAGATGCTAAGTATGTGTTCTCAGTGTTTGAGACTTCAATACTGGTTGCGATAAACATCTTAACAGAAGCTCGAGCAATCTTTAACCATTATAAACGATGAACTTGGTTATTTGATTGTAGCAGCTTATATGCTGGATTCAGTTGACCAATTTGCAATACTGGTTTTTGTGAAAACCAAAGGAGCAGTAAGCTGGATGCTACTGTTCCTTTCACACTTGTCTCCAGCCTAATTGATATAGTTGAGCCACAAATTTTTGTGGTCATCTTGTTTTAGAAGACTATTATTGCAAGCGTTCTATGTGTTTGTGTGGTTCTATTATATGCATTAGCTTTCATCCAATTGGGTTACTAATGTTTCATCTGTCTTTGCCATGCAGATCTTATATTTTTAATTTACCTATATCAGAGATGGGTTTATCCAGTGGATAAGAAACGAGTGAATGAGTTTGGTTTCGCTGGGGAGGATACGGATCAAGCTTCTAGTAGTTCAGAAACTTTAACACTGAAAGAAGACGAAAAGAAAACTAACTAAGCTAAATTTCGCTTACGTTTTACTACACCATCAAGGAACTATGGAGTTTGGTTTTGGAATGTTCTCAGAAATGAGTAGCTTCATCATGACAGACAGCGGCTTGAGACGTAATTCTGGCACTTCCAGGACAGTAAGCTTCCCGTGACTTTCCTTAAGATCCTATTCTTACGTTTTTTTGAAGCCATAGTACCAGAATCCTATTGTCATAGGTTTTTTGAGTTTGTTTTTCTTTTATTGCTGTTGGAATCATATGTTTCGGGTGTGACTAAGATAACTGCTTAGTATCTTTAATTTACTTGATATTTTTGACAATCTTCATTCAAAGAACTTTCAAATAGCAGTCTTGCATATGTATCTAACTAGAATTTAGGCTGTGTCAATCCGTTTCCAAATGGAGTTTCACAGCAGAGGAAAGGAACTGTAATGGATTATAAAGTCGTACAACTTAGTTTCATTTCCACGTACACTTGAGATCCTTCGTTCCTCTTAGTAGTGGAGTTTGCAACTTGCATTTTAATATTTACAGTATGATTATTAGTGCTCTGAATGTGCAAGGAAAAGTCGGCCAAAAATATCACGCACGTTGTCTTTCAAAAGTGAGGAAATTGACAAAAATAGTTTCTTGAATCTTGTGTTTGGGAATTAATTTCAAATATGAGCAAACTGGGTGACGAAAATCTGGCCGTAGTTATCTTCGACGGAATCGATTTTTTTGGGACACACGTGAGCCATTTGAATTGAAAAGACTATTAGAATAAAATTCTTTCCGATTTATTTCTCTCAATTCATACATAAAAATGAATCATAAGAGATGCGCCTCAATGGTCCTTTGTTTCTTAATGAGCTAATTCAGCTTCGAATAACTATTATTGTGATTTGTGTGTATTCGATATATAATGGGAGATTAAAAGTGACAAACATAAAAGATAATAAGTGTTCAATTTTGATAAACATAAAGACTAAAGGATAATTTTTGATTATCGAGGGGCTGTTTTTTCTCCATATGCTCTTTCAGAAGTCAAACCCAAAAGCAAGTTTCAAAATGAAACCAGAAAAACTTAAACTCTAACCTTGTCCAGCATCAACTACGGGCAAAGACATGCTCCTATTTGTTCAGTTCAGACATCAGAGAAAGGAAAAATGCAGCTGGTTACTTTTTAAAAGAGATTATATGGTACAGGTATTGTGTGTTAGCTAAAATAGGAATAGTCAAAACAAAAAACAAGCAAAGCTGGGAATGGCAGTTAACGTGAGAGGATGATGTCTCTGTCCTATAGACCAAATCTTTAACAGTGTCGAGTAGTTCAAATACTGCATATTTTCACTGAAACGAAATAGTAAAGAAGTAGGATGTTTTCATTGAAATAGGAAAACATTAATTGGTTTCTCAAACTTAGCACGATTTTGGTAGGAGCATCAACAGTGAATCTTTGTGAACAATAGCGTGTTTTATAGTCAAATATGGGAGAGGAAACAAAAAGGAGACAAGTAAAAGTAGTTGACTGACTGCAGCTTTCAGCCATTTTGCTTATTGCAATTCCTACTTTGGAGTAATTTGTGCAGCCAAGTACAGATAAGGTCACTTTCCTTCTTCTTCTTTCTCTAGACCTACGACTAGTGGTTATTATCTACTTAACCATACTTTGACCCTTGGATATTACAATATTATAAATAAAAAAATACGAATTATTTGCCCGCCCTTAAACCAAATATTTGAACAAGCTACAAATTAAAACAGTAATATCACTTAATTGAGGTTTATTTGATACTCTTTTCTAATTCATCTGAATATATTTCCTTATTAGTCGATTTAGAAAATAATAATCATTTTATAAATTAAAAATTATTTAACACCACAAGTTTAAAGAAAGTTATAGTCACACAAATGTTATAGTACTTTGTTTAAAATCATAAAATTGAAAAGTTTTTATTTTTTATATGTTCTATTTAAAATGGATTCACATAAATTGAAACGATGACGATTAATTTGTTATGTAAATACATTCATTTATTGGTGCAAATATCAGGTTTGAGTTATAAACTTTGGTATTACGATAAACATTTGGATAATATTTTTGTAGGTGAAATGGCTGCCTGATCACTTAAACTTGTTGGGCTTTTGAAAGCCGATACACGAGCTTTCGATTTTCCCATTTGAACACTCGAACCCATGATTCCCTTAACTAATAAACACATCTGACTCGTGAGCTTATGCGCGTGTATTACACATAAACAGACATGTCCATTCAGTCAGCAAATGACCAATCCAAAAGTAAGACCCCACTCAACTAATGACATGTGTAATTGTCACCTATATTTATATTTTTAAAAATAAAAATAAATACAATAAGAAAGAAAAAACTTAAACCCTTCCAGCTTCCTCTTCCCCGTTCTTTCCCATCATCCCCTCCCCCCCCCCCCCCCCCCC
>ML422279.1:59565-75467 GCA_005239525.1 Nicotiana knightiana | reverse complement strand
ACACACATACCTGCAACTCATTCGTCTACTTTCATATCAGCACTCCCTCCCTAGGTTCTTCTTCGTCCTCTCCCCTCTCTCCAACTTTTTAATATTTTTTTCTAGCTAGGTAGATTGCCGGAGAAATTTTCCAATCAGTACTGTCACATAATTGATTTTCTTTAAAGTTGTGACAATTAACTCGTTGTAGTGGCCAATTGGCGGGACCTCCTCAGCAGCAGGAATCGATTGGNTATATACAAAAATTATATAATTTTTTTTTTTTGCAAAATGGCTTTCTGAGCACTTAAACTTGTAGGGCTTTTGAAAGCCGATACACGAACTTTGGATTTTCTCATTTGAACACTCGAACTCATGATTCCTTAAACTAATAAACACATCTGACCCGTGAGCCTATGCGCGTGTATTACACATACACAAACGTATCCATCCAGTCAGCAAATAACCAATCCAAAAGTAAGACCCCACCCAACTAATGACAGGTGTAATTGTCACCTATATTTATATTTTTAAAAATAAAAATAAATACAATAAGAAAGAAAAAACTTGAACCGTTCCAGCTTCCTCTTCCCCGTTCCTTCCCATCATCCCCCTCCCCCCACACCTGCAAAGTCATCACTCCCTTCCTAGGTTCTTCTTCGTCCTCTCCTCTCTCACAAATTTTTTCTTATTTTCTTCTAGCTAAGTAGATTGCGGGAGAAATTTTCGAATCAGTACTGTTGTATAATTGGTTTTCTTTAAAGGTGTGACAATTAATTCGTTGTAATGGTCAATTAGCGTGACCTCCTCAGCAGCAGGAATCGATTGGCATTGCTCTTGGGCTATTTGGACCACTGGAACGCCATCTCCGACCAACTAGAGCCCGCCGGAGAGTTGCAGGTCATCAGAAGTGGCGATTCCTACAGTGAAATCTCTTGATTTTTTGGTGGAGAGGTAGTTCTTGATGTGGAGAACAATCTCTACGGCTTGGAATTACAAGATTGAATGGTTAAAAATTGAAGAATAGTCAGACCCGATGAATTGAAGTGGATTTTCTCTAAATCTGACCCGATGATTTTTTTATTTTTTAAAATTAATTATTTATCTTTTTTTAAAATTATTTATCATATTCACGCGCTTAATACCGGTGATTAACGCGCAATTGGCCATACCAGCTATAATAGTGCCACCTAAGCATAGTCAACGGTTAAATATGTTTATCAATAGATATTTTCTCAGGTAGAGGTGTTCAATGGGAAAATTCAAAGTTCATGTATCGGCTTTCAAAATCCCTATAAGTTTAAGTGGCCAGGAAGCCATTTCGCCACTTTTGCATTACATAAATGTTATAGAGCAATGGTTAGACCGGCCATGATGTATGGGGCTGAGCGTTGGTCTATTAAGACCTCACATATCCAGAAGATGAAAGTAGTAGAAATGAGGATGTTGAGGTGGATGTGCGGGCACACTAGGATAGATAAAATTAGGAATGATGATATTTGGGAGAAGGTGGGCGTGACTCCCGTTGATGACAAGATGCGGGAAGCGAGACTCAAATGGTTCGGGCACGTACAAAGGAGAAGACCAGATACTTTGGTAAGGAGGTGTGAGCGGCTGGCTTTGGAAGGCATGATAAGAGGTAGAGGCGGCCTAAGAAGTATCGGGGAGAGGTGATCAGGCAGGACATGCCGAGACTTTAGATTTTCGAGGACATAGACCTTGATCATGGGAAGTTGTGGAGGTCGAGTATTAGAGTTGTAGGTTAGGAGGTAGTTGAGTCTTTTCCTACTTCATACCTTTGTGAGACTAGTCTGATAGTTTTTTTTGTCTTAGACTGCTAGTGGTTAATGTTGTGTCTAATACTCTTTCATTTTTCTTAGTGTCAGGTCTATTTAATGGCTACCGCTTTTGCTTTTCATCTATTTTCTGGTCATTATGATGTTGTATTATTCCTATGGTATCTGTTGGTAGTACTGATATTGTCTCTTTCGTCTTCTCGAGCAGAGGGTCTTTCAGAAACGGCCTCTCTACTCCCTCGGGGTAGGGGTAAGGTCTGCATACACGCTACTATCCACAAACTCCACTAGTAATATTTTAGCGGGTCGTCATTATTGTTGTTGTTGTACTACATAAAATTGATATCACATGAATCATGAATGGGCGCGACATATTATCTTATGCATGATAGCATAATAAGTATTGCATAAGTAATTATCTATATTTATATTTATATCTATATTATATTAAAAGCACAAAGGTTCTTACCAAAATGTCGTCTTTTTCCCCTGTACAAATAGATTTCACATTGGATAGAATTATAATTTAAGTTATTTTTGTAATATTTAGGATTTTAAAACCAACTAAAATTTGAGTTATTAAAACTTTCCCTATTTAAACTATGTATATAATCTGAATATTTAGGACACCAAAATCAATTAAAAAGTAATTTTATATATATCGAAAAATATCCACGATTGTTCACAAGATGGTCCATGTTATTATTAGTTTAGCTTATAGTTCCAATTAAATATTTGTAGTCTTACACAATTTTTCTTAAATATTTTTTTAAAGAGTTGATTGAGGCTGAAACCAAATTTGAATGGAGTAGTATGTCCTATACTACGTGGACATACATTGCTATGAGGAAATTAGGAATGTCGTTTTTGATTTTTTTAATTTGGCCTTTTAATTACGAGCACGCTACTAAACATGACAAAAAAAACATTGATTACAAAAAATTAGAAAAATATACTAGAAAATTATCTTGGTAACAACTTTCACATGAAAATATAGTAAAAAAAATTACAATTTTCTTTTAGAATTAAATTAGACTAACTTTTAAAACGTCCCAACTAAAATATAAAAATTGATTATACAAACACAAGAAAACTCACACTAAATTCCTGAGAATTGTTGAAAAATAAACTCTAATTCTGATGTTTACATGAATTTTATATTTTTACTCCTTCTAGAATAGTATTAACGTCTTATGTCAGTTAGATGACGTCATGTTTGTGTCTTTTTAGAATTAACATAAGAATATATAGCTTTTTGAAAATAAAAATATAATAATTCTAAATCTTCAAAGTTATATGATCTTGTTAAAACTAAAAAGGATGCATAACTTGTAAAATTAAAGTAATAAAATTATAAATCTTAAATAAATTTTATGTTAAATATATTGACTGAGATGATTGAGAATTATTGTTTGACAAAGTTTCTTCTTTTGTTGAGTTAGCAAAATAGAATCAAGAATAATCAATTTTAGGAACTTAATTTTTTTTCTTTGACATATATTTCATAATTCAATCAAAAATTTACTAAAAATTTAATTGAGATAAAATACACACGCAACGCGCGTATTCTTAGACTAGTATTTAATAATGGTAACAATTATGTACGTAACTTAGTTATATCCTTAAAGTAAAGTGTAGTTCATAATTCATAGTAAGTCGGCTTTTCTTGATGAAAATTAAGAAATCATGATTGCATTATTCGTAAGAATAATAATATTTGTACTAAAACTTGTATGTTTGCTCTAATTATTAGAGTTATTCTTGGCTTAAGATAGTTCTAGAAATGTACAAAATGGCAATAATTTTACCCCCTCAATTCCCTTTTATTTGATTTTTAGCAGTTTTTATTTGTTCCAAAATGATTATTTTTTACTCAAAACCGAGTAGGTGTTAATATTTTTAAAATAACATTCACATGCGTTGGTAAAGATTTGAAAAAGGTTTCTATAGGGCAGTTTCGTTTTTATATATGCTTATTCATATATTAAAAATTATGATATTGCTAATGCCATGATTTTACAATGTATAAGAATAATATTAAATAGGGTATATAACTAATTCTGACAATTCGATAGGTCGTTTTGAGTACAAGCCTTTATTTTCGTGTTTTGAGATCTCTATTAACTTCATTTGATATTTCTTAATTTGCGTACGTGATCTGTGCTGTTTTTCGAAAAGTTTTTACGTAAAAATTTGAAGAAAAAATGATTTTAGGCTTTAAATGGGACTTGAGCTGATCACAGTCAACATTCTTGGTAAACGATCTCGGATAGATGTTTTGACGATTCTGGTAGGATGTTATTACACTTGTGTGCATGTTTGGTTAGGAGCCCGAGGAGCTCGGGTGAGTATCAGATGAGCTTGGGATAGTTTGCATATGTGGTTCTCAGCGGTTGCTGGTGCATTACTGCAGATCTCGCATTTGCGAGCCTCACTTTTGCGATCAAGAGATCACATTTGCGAGCATGGGCCCGGGCTGGGTGATCTCGCATTTGCGAGGAAAATGTTCCATTTTGCGAAGTGTGGTCAACCGCTTTTGCGAACAGCTTGGTCGCATTCAGCCAATGGTAACTATTGTGAGCTTCGCATTTGCGAGAATTTGGGCTCATTGGCGATTGGGGACCTTCCACATTTGTGAACAAAATATAGAATTTGCAATGGGGGACCTTCCGATGTTGGTCTTAGTGGTCTGTAGCGGAGACTGCTCGGATTGGACTGCTACATGATATATTTGGATTCGAGTGCTCCGTGTTGGTCCGCTACACGTCGTGAGGACCAACACCAAAATCTGCACAAGAACAATAGGAGTGTATCATAAGTATAACCGACCCCATGCACTCTGTAAGTGTCGAGCCTAACCTCAAGAAAGTAGTGACAAAGCTATAACAAGACACTCATAATAACCTGAACGAATAGTAAAAACAAAATACAGAAATAGAATATAAAGAGTATACTCATAAAAACGGACGCGAAGGTCAACTACTAGAGGGACCCAGAATAACATGATCTCATATTTCATATCATTACTGAGATAAACTCTACAACTAAACTTAACACAATAACTGTTGCGGTGTGCAACTCGATTTCAATGTCAATTTATTTTAATATTGTTTTGGCATGCAACCCGATACCAATATCAATTCATTTCAATATTGTTGCATCCCGGTCCCAATGTCAACTCATTAACATAAATAACTCAACACAACCCACAACGAAAATCTCAATACGAAAGGGAAGTGAAAGGTATGAACCATTAAGGAATTACCAATACAACGGAGGATAACTAATACCTCGTATTTATAATTCTCAACTAATAACCAATACAAGAATACCTAAGAACCCACAGAATCGGAACGATATAGTAAAGTGCAACAAGCAATGAGTTAGTGAAAACAAGTTAAACATAAAGTAGAGAAGTTATACAATTAATACAAGTAGGAACACATAGTAGGTAAGCAGATATTGAGTGAAAAGTGAATAAATCAAAATAAGTAACAAGTAAAGAACATGTAACAAGTAAAGCATAGATAACAAGTAAGATCATGTAGCAATCAAAGCATATAACAAAAAATAACATGGAATAAGTGATGACATAAAGGTAAATAACCCAGTCCCTCATGCTTTAACCCATGATAGCGCATATACGCTCGTCACCTCACATATACAATGTTTCCCCACCTAATTCACATAACAAATATATCAACAAGTCCTAAATCCCTTGTATCAAAGTTAGACACGACACTTACCTCTTTGTGCAACTAACTCAATAATCAACCACGACTTTTCCTTTCGAACAAGCCTCTAAACCAACCAAATATAGCCAAATATCGTTTAAATAATGCAAAATAAGCTTTAGAAACTACCCACGAATGAACAAAACCAATCTTTGATGAAATTGAAAAAGTCAAATCAGCCTCCATTCCGCTTGGTTAAAATTCGAGATCCGGACCAAGATCCGATTATCCATTTACCCTCGAGCCCGGTTATGTGATTTATGAAATTCGACCTCAATTTGAGGTATAAATCTTAATTTTACAAAATCCCTAAATTATACACAAGTCCCTAATTTCTACCAAGGAAATCTCAGATTTGATGTTAAAAACTCATTAAAAAAAATGAAAAATGAAAGAAAGTGGACTGGAGTTGCTTACCAATGATTTGAGGAAGGAAAGCTCTCAAGAAAATCGCCTCTTGAATGTTTTGGGTTGGGATATGGTGTAAAATGAGTTAAGTCCCATTTTTTCCTCTTTTACCTAGCTGCATGTATCACAATTGTGAAATCTTATTCGCAATTGTAAAGCCCACATTTGCGACACACGGATCACATTTTCAGTGTATCAGATGCCAAGAAGTCGCGAATGCGACATTTTGTTTGCAGATGCAGAAGGACCCTCAGTTGCATATGCGCCCAAGTGCTTCGCAAATGCGAATCTGACAATAGTTACCAGTGGTCGCAAATGCGACCAAGATGTTCACAAAAGCAGTTGCCCACACTTCGCAAAAGCGAATATCTTCTCGCAAATGTGAGGTCACCCAGCCCAGGCCCATGCTCACAAATATGATCTCTTAATCGCAAAAGCGAGGCTTGCAAATGCGAGATCTGCAGTAATGCACCAGTAGTTGCAAACTATCCCAAGCTTATTCAATACTTACTCGAGCCCCTCGGAATCAAAATCAAACATGCACACAAGTGTAATAACATTCTATAAACTTGTTCTCTAGCTCAAATCATCAAAATAACATCAAATAACAAGAATTGATCATCAAAACTCATGATTTTCAACTTGAAAGCTCATTTTCACAATTTTTCACATAACGCGCCAAAATGCGCTCGAGTCACCTTGGACTAGGGATGTGCATGGATTAGATTGGATCGGATTTAGCACATTTCGGATCGGATTTTGGATTTAGGATTCTAGAAAATGCAATCTGAATCCAATCCGAATTAATATCGGAGCCGATCAAATTTTAAAGTTTGGATCAGATCAGATTTTTAGATTTCAGATCGGATTATTATTCTTCAAAGTTGCAAACTCATATGTATATTTTATTTGTAAAAGAGGCAATACAATAAGAAAAATTCATGTTTCTGCAATTATGAGAGTACTATGGTGCCAATATAGCTAAATCCATCAATTGTAAAGGTAATAACCTGGAGGAAAATGTAAAGAAAGTACTAATTATCCGAAATTAAAGTTTAGTATTTGTACATGACCTAATAATTTCGAATTTCAGATCGGATCGGATCGTATTAAAATTATACCAATCCGAAATCTGATATTTTAATAAACACAATCCGAAATCCGATCCACTTTGAAATTCGAATTTGAACGGAATGAACAACCCTACCCTGGACCCCAAGCAAAAGTGCGTACAAGTCCAAAAATACTATACAAACCTACCGAAATTGTCAAAACACCGATCTAAGGTCGTTTACCAATAATGTTGATTGTGGTCAACTCAAGCCCCCTTTTAACCCAAAATCACATTTTCTTCAAAATTTTACGTAAAAACTTTTCATAAAACGACACGGAACACACGCACAAATCAAGAAACATCAAATGAAGCTAATAGAGGTTTCGGAACACGAAAATAAAGTCCAGTACTCAAAACAACCTATCGGGTCGTCATATTCTCCACCTCTAAATTGTTAAAACTAGTTAAGTAATTAGCTAACATCGGCTTACCTAGCAAGTAGATGTTAGGCGGCATCCCGACTCCGTGATTAGAATTTTGGGCTGTGACAATAATGTATTAGTTATACATAAATTGAATAATACTACCGAATAAGGATTGATAATACAAAGCTAATGCATATATTATTTTTTCTAATACATATATATAATTTTTCTAATACATCCCGCTAAACCACCCCTTAATATGTACCAATTAATCAAAAAGTTAGTTCTTTATGCGACAAGACTTGCTTAGCTTTTTCTTCTTTTGTTTGCTCTAGTCCTCCCTCTATCAGATATTTTCAGCAAAACAAACATTTACTCAATGTTCATAGTAAAACATATTCAAACACTAAAACATCCAAATGGAGTGTATCATTTTTTAACTTCAAGTCTAAACAATTTTAAGTAAAATCAAACCTCAACTATACTATCCGAAACGCTGGTACAGTAGGAGCAATGCTTTCCATTGTAATAGGTACGTAAAATGAATCCTTAAAAAGGGTAGAATATATCTCTTCTATTTCAATTTATGTAACACTTTTTATTTTTCAAAATTTAAACTTCTTCATTTGATCGACTATTTGGACATAAAATCTTTTAAATTTACATTTTTAAAAATTACATAAAAATATTATATGTTAGAATAATTAATAATTTAAAAAATATAAATAAGTAGTTATAAAAAAATTACAGTTAAAAATATTATTTAACTTTCAAAGTTTATACACCATCACATTAATAAAATACTCTCTCCGTTCCAATTTATGTAAATTTATTTGACTCAGCACAGAATGTAAGAAAGAATGAAGACTTTTAGAGTTTGTAGTCCTAAACAAGTCAAAAGGAGATCGGAGTATTTGTGTGATTATAAAACTTTATCATTAAAGGTAGAATTGAAGCTTAAGCTAAATGTTTCTAAATATAAAAAGAGTTATTCCTTTTAGAACGAATCAGAAAGGAAAACGTAAACTGAAAGAGAGGGAGTAGTAGATAGCATAGATGCGCCAAAGGGTTGAGAGGTGGGGGAGGGGAGAAATTAAAAAATAGTCAGATTTACAAGTGGTTATTCAAAAATAGCCATAAATTCAAAAGTAATCGAAATTTAACCACTTTTCATGTAAAGATAAATCTGAATGAAAATGCTGTTCAAATTCGGAAATACTAGAGCATAATATACTGGAATTCCTGTAAAATATACTGGAGTTCTAGCAAAGTATATCAGTCTAACATAATATGCTAGAAATTCATACACAGGTGCTCGGATCTCCAGTATATTACGCTGGAACTTTTCGCGTGTTGGAATTTCAACATAATATGCTGACAATTCATGCATAGGTGCACCAAACTCCAGCATATTATGATGGACCGACTTCTATTACAGTAAAATAATAATTATTTTGTAGTGGCTTAGCAAATACTCCTCTTGAATACTTTTAAGTGATCAATTTGAAAATTGAGTAGTCCGTGCTATTTTTTTTTAGAAGTTGGTACGAGAAAGACAGAAGGGACAGGAAGTGGAGTAATCGTCCAATCCCCAAAATGTCGAAAGGTTTCGTTCGGCCGCCACTGAATCCATGCATTAAATGTAAGGCAATAATGATAGGTATCTCAAGTTCCTATTTCCATCATTACAGAGATTTTATATCCTCTATTTTTGTAAAAACCTACTACTACTAAGTACCCTACTCTGACACACTTGCTTCCCCCCCCCACCCCCCATTATCCCAAATCTCCATAATCCGCTTCATCTTATTTGAAACAATAATTTCTACTAGAAAAAAGACAAAATTAAAATTTAATATCTATATATATATATATATATGGGGCATGTCGAAAGTGTTAAATTCTAAACCATTACTAATAATATAATTTCTGCTACATTCGTCGCTGTCAAAGAGAAGGACAAATGAAATGAGAGAGACTACTCTTAGGGGTCGTTTGATCGGATGCATAATAATAATATTGATATTACTTATGCTGATATATTATTTAATTATTGTTTAATTTGATATATTATATAATTTTTAAAAGAATTATTTGTTTATAAGAATACTCTCGTAATTAGTCTATTACTTTATTTTTTTTAAGGAACATATGTTTAGGAATCTTTTTATATGAAAAAGGTTTAAAAAAAATTATTTTATTTGTCCAGAATATTTATTTATTAAAAAGGAAATATATTAAGTATTTATTTATCTAATATGAATATAATTTTATTTCCTACTTTCTTGGATTATGAAATGATGTATAACAACCATCTAAATAAGCTGTTAAGGAGTAGAGTAGTTATTCCTGTATAAATTTTGAAATTAAATTTATTTCGTATTTTATTAAAAGTAATATTATTTTATATCCAAATCTTAATAATATGTATCCTATATAAGATATAAAATAATCATAATATACCCAATATAATTTTATAAGTAAAGTTTTAAGAGGATAAAGTATACACTGATCTTATCCCTACCCGGTAATATATAAATACTATTTTAATAGACCATCGACTATGAATAGGCAACAAAGGAAGAAGAAGAAAGAAAGAAGACAAAGGGCGAAAAGGAAAAAGGGGAAAAAAGGAGAAGACGAAAAGAAAAAGTAGCATTAGATATTAGACAGTAACAATAGAGAAACATGATAAACGAAGAATAATAGGCAAGTAATAAAGATCGAAGAACTAAGTTATATTTCGATTATTATTCCAAAATTATAATCTTAAAATTGTCCAGATTTTGATTCAAACCACCATATGTATCCGGTTTCCATCATACCTTATATGAACTATTCCTTTCGGTTCACAATTAGTGTCCACTTTCTTTTTTTATTTTGATTTAAAATAAGTGTTTATTTATGCTATCAAGAAAAAAATCAATTTGTTTTTACTCTTTTGCTTTTATGTACATATTCCTAAAAAACTTTTCTTACTTTTCATTATAATTATGTGACCAATACTTTAATAAAGGTAATTTAATTATATTAAAATTTTTTATATAGAATGTAATAGTTTGTTAATGTGCGTGCTAAAGTAGTACTCATGACATTTAGCAAAAAGCATGACTTAGATCTTCTCTCTTATCTCCTATATATATTCCCAAGTTACACACTCTCTCTACACATAGTTAAATGTATGTGGCATTTTCTTGTTATTCCTTCAACTAGTATAATCGTCTATTACTCGAGGGTCTGCATGCTACATTTTTATATAGGACAGCTACTATTATCATTACTTTTGGGCTGAGTTATTCTATGAAATTAATTATTCTATTTTTTATATAAAATAATTAATACAGTATCATTATTTTAGATATAAAATTATTTCACCATAACTTAATATCCATAATTAAATACTCTTTTTGTTTTAATTTATATGAACTTATTTAATTAGATATAAATTTTAAAAAAAAAATTGAGTTATCGTGTAAAATGAGCCATATATATTTTGTATGATTATAAATTATTGTACAAAGTTAAATTAATTTTAAATATAAAAAGATATTATTTTTTTATACGAATTAAAAAGAAAATAGGTTCGTATAAAATGAAAATAAGAGTATAATTTTCTATTTTATGCGGAAGATTAAGGAGTATAACCCTTTTTAGATGATAGATGTTGTGTCTATCTCACCCCCAAATCACACATGTGGATAGTAGTATAATAACATAACATAACGTGGCATTTTGTTACGTTAGTTCACTAGGAGTAGCAGTATAACTTCAACTAAATATATATAGTCTATTACTCACAAGTTGAGAGGTGTATCTATCTTTTAACCCTTGAAGAAAAAGCTCTCCGATCCTTCAATGGCAGTTAGCTGTACGAAAATTACAAAACTCAATCCAAAAGCTGATGAGTGGAAACCAGAGAAAAACCTAGTGCTTTGTTACCCTCCTCGTGAGATTTACCACCCACCACCACCACTACCACAAGGTAATGAGCTAGTTGTGTATAAACCAACAGCAGCCTCTTCTCCTCACTTGTTCTTCTACCAACAACCTCCTCTTAAAGCTCCCTTTTATTGGGTTCAATACACATGTCATGTCGATTTTCAGCCACCAAAAGAGTCTTGTTTGGCCAAAGAAATGTTTGGCATGAAAAATGGGACTAGGGCTTCGTTTTTTAGACCACGAGGTGATCACAAAAGAGGCCAAAAACAACCCTTTTTGCCTCCTAGGCTGAGGGCTGCTGAAACTGAAAGAGGGTGTTTTGGTATGAAAAAACGCCGTAATAACACTGATAGAGTTTACAAATCTCCTGCTCCTGAAGAAAAACTTTCTTTTTCCTGTGACAGAACCACCGTTATGATCCGTAACATCCCTAACCAGTTTAGGTCTGTCTATTTTATCTTCTTGTTTTTCATCTTATCATTCCTCCTTTTTGTTTTTCTAACATTTTCATTCATATCATATTACTTTTTGCATGTTGAAAATGAGATTTTGATGCAGAATACTATGATGGGGTCGGGTCACTTTTGTTTTTTCCACTTATATATATATATACTATAATTATATTTTTATATTTACTCACTTGTTTATGAATAATCTTGCTCCAATATTAATGAACAAAGTGATGTTGAGTTTCAGTCCCATTTGGGTAGTATTAATTAGTTTATCTGACCCTTTAGTGTTCAGTCGCTGAAAAGGGGATAATAAAAGTCAGGCTTTGCCACTTTAATTCAGTCTTTAATTTTACTGTCTATTCCTATTCCGATGTACCCTTACTATGGTCAGGCATGCACTTATTATTCATGATCAGCTATTTAATGCATTTTTTGTGTCCATTAATATGCCTCATATTTTTCTCCAATATTTATGGAGTTTTTTGTTTAATTTAGTTATATGCATTTATGAATCTGTTTGTATCTCACAACATATAGCACTCCTTTTTTGTGGATTTTAATAGCCGAGAGCCGTTCATGCGTTTTATTGATCATTTCTGCCGTGAGAATCATTGGGAGTATGATTTCCTCTATCTGCCTATGGATTTCCGGTAACACTACTAATACTACTATTTAATGTTATATTTTACCTGCCATACACTTGTGATAATTAAAAGATTATTTTCTTTTGTTTATGATCTCTCACTCTTTTGGTCTCTATTCTTTGTTTTTATATTAATAATAATGCAGGACCGAGAACAATTTGGGCTATGCTTTTGTCAATTTCACAACAAGGTGTGCTGCCTCTGAAATTAGGAAAGTACTCAAGAACTTCAAGTGGGATGGTATTAAGACTCCCATGGGAATTTTTGGTTCGAAAAAAATCTGTGAAGTTACTTGGGCTCGGATTCAGGTAAAAAAATATGACAACTTAACATTTCTTGCTCTCTATTAAAAGCAAACTGCATAATGTTTGGTAAACAAAGGTTCCAAGGATAGTTCTCTCGATCTTGTGCTAGTCTTTAAGAAGTATTTCTTCATATTTGTTTGTAAATTTGACTTGCTAAGTTGTATTTAAGTCACTATAAATCCTTCTTCAAAGAGAAAAGAAAAGGCTACGATATCACCTTTGTTGTAACTTGAAAAGATTTTCATCAATTTGTTAGGTATTAGACCAAGAGCCCTAAGCCTAATTGTTTAGGATTTGGTCAAATCATTTGGAAACAAGTTTTTTAGTTTTACATTATATAATATGAAAGCAGAAATAAAAATCGCAAAACAACAACAAACCAAGTGGAATCCACAAGTGGAGTTTGGGGAGAAGAGTAATGTGTATGCTGGCGTTACCTCTACATAAGAAGGTAGAGAGGATGTTTGTAGACCCTCGACCCAAGGACAAGAACAGTGATAAGGACAATGATAATTTTTTTGGAATTTCACGTTGAGCATTTTAAGCAACAAATAGCAACACAATTCATACAAGCTCTACTTTATAGGAATATTATTTTTGTAATGCTGTTGATTACTTTGATGTTTAATGGTACTTGATTTTAATTCCAGGGGAAAGAAGAATTGGTGAAGCATTTCTCAGCATCGAAATTTATATGCCACACGAATGAATATCTTCCGGTTGTTTGCTCTCCGCCAAGGAATGGTTCAACCAGCTTGACAAATCCAGTGGCTATCGGTAAACTAGCTGGTTCTTCAGTTTCTCCCACTTCGTCCCCTAAAGATTAATAGGGTTTTAGTATGTAAGTAGTAATGATATGGCTTGGCCATTGTTTTCATTTTCTCCCTGATGCTCGAGTTTTTGACCTGGGGTGAAATGGAAACATCGGATCATGTCTTAATGTCTTTAAATCTTAGGTTCTATCTTATTGTTGTATGTTTATGAAAGTCGTTTCTTAGTGTAGTGACTCTCGTGTCTCCAACGTTGTTGTAGTAGTAAGTTGTAGTACAAGACTTTCTTTGTCGTGGCTTCTCGAGTATGAATCTAATGTCTTAGATCTGGACTTAGTTTTTTGATTCGTGCCGAAAAGTCCCACTTTAATGGTAAATTTTGGTGACGGATAGACGGTATTAACCATTTCACCTCATTCCCTAAACAAACTTCATCTCTATTTCTTTGTTTAGCACCTCTGGAAAGTGAAAATGAGGGGTTTCATTCTTCACAAGTTTGTTTGGACCAAGAACAAATAAAGATTTTAGGCTAAGAAATGATTTTGTTTGTATTCAAACCGTAATTTTACCTTTTGCCTATGCAAGTCTGAATGAATTTATATTGTTCATTTCCGTAGCCAGCTTGTTTATTTTACTTGGAAACCG
The DNA here is from genome assembly GCA_005239525.1 of Nicotiana knightiana. Lineage (NCBI taxonomy): Eukaryota > Viridiplantae > Streptophyta > Magnoliopsida > Solanales > Solanaceae > Nicotiana > Nicotiana knightiana. The sequence goes on along the minus strand of ML422279.1, from coordinate 61,316 downwards.
TTTGTACTGAAACCTATTTTCAAAATATGTTTGGTTATATATTTGATTGAATTTTTGAAAATGAGTTTTAATATTTTAAGAAGCAATTTTTACCTCTTTTTCAATAAAAAAAAATGTTTTCTCACAAAATGGTATAATTTTTTAAAGTAAAATATATGTCCAAACACATTTTTGATTTTTAATTAGCTTTTCTAATTTAATTTCAAAAATTATTTTTTCCAGTTCTCATATTCTTCATGTTCATACGCCTGCTTAGTTTCTTCCTTATTGTCAATGTCTATAATCTATCCAATTTTTATGTTGGTCTTTTAGAAGTATATAATTGTCAAATTAATAGCCTGTTTGGTAACCTTCTCCTATCTCAAACGCACTTTTTTCCCCCCAAAAATGTCGTTTTTTTTCAAATTTGAAATAATCGGCCAAGTTTTTTACGAGAAAAAAAAGTGCTTTGAGTAGCTTCTTTTGAGAAGTACTTTTGAAAAATATATACTTAGAAGCATTTTTTAATAGTTTAGTCAAATACTTATTGTTGTTTAGAAGTATTTTTTAAATTAATTAATCACACACAAACTGCTTTTCATTAAAAGTATTCTTTGAACAACACTTTTCAAAATAAGTTTGATTTTTTCAACTTGACCAAACAAGCTATAAGTAAAACTGTTGTGCATCGCTATTACTTTTGGTACGTTTGCCGGCGGCAGCGCTAGAGAAGTAAACGCTGGTTCGGATGAACCTCCTAATTTTTGCTTCGATTTTTTATTTATATTAAAATATTCACAAATTATGTATAAATATTTAATTGTGAATCCAATAACTAAAACGATTTATGGGTTCAATAACAATTCATAATCTGTAAATTTCAAATCCTGGCTCCGCTTCTAACTGTTGCCGTAATATAATGCATATTTTACTATGATGGAAATTGTTATATTAATTGTATTATTGATGTATTAATAAAATGACTGCACTTAATTTTTTCAAAAGCGTCCAGTTTCAGTTGTCTAAACGTTGAGCAAAAAAATTTCCTTTGGGATCCAGCTTTATAACCACTTTCTCTCCATAAATAAAAGAGTAAGCACTTTATGCAGAAATAGTAGTTCTAAATATCTCAGAAAAAGTAGAAAGATGAGATATACATGGTTGACTACAGTGTGAGAAAAAATGGAAAAAGAAATTTATGAAGAATATAGCAAATATTTATAACATAAGATGAAATATAAATATAGATTGCTCTGAATTAAGTTTGAATGTTTTGAAATAAATAAAAACTAACCTTTTCATCTTACGTGACAGACTGATAGTATTTGATTGGACATACAATTAAAGTTGTGATTGAAGATATTACATCAATGTTAAAATTTGACAGTGTAGTGAATCTAATTTTTTGAAAGTTGTGTTAGTTGCATAGAAGTATAATAACGGTGTCAACCTTTTTGAGTGTACCAAAAAGAGAGAGAGTGTCATGCAAATTGAAATAAACGAGAATAGTAATTGTTTATTTAGCTAGATCATGTGGCCTCAAGTATGTTATTTCAGCTTTTATAATACGGAGAAGGGTCATAATTGCTCGTATACTATCGAATATTGTTTAAAATTACTCTCCGTTATATTACTTTATCCCTCATGGCATAACGGAGGGTAATATTGAACAATATTCGATAGTATAGGGACAATTTTGACCCTTCTCCGTTTATAATATGATCAAGCCCCCCCCCCACTCGTTGTTCTTCCTCTATCTTTCCATCCTTAAG
>ML422279.1:0-58852 GCA_005239525.1 Nicotiana knightiana | reverse complement strand
CCCCCCCCCCCCCCCCTCACACACACACATTGTATAAAAATATACACACTTGCTAATGGAAAAGTATTCTTTTTTGAAAATGAATTGTTATACAACTAGTCGATCATATTCAATGTTTACTTTTATTAGGCGGTATACATAAATTATGCGCACTTATATATATACTAGTAAATTTGTCCCCGCTTCGCACAAATTCATTAAAATATTTAAGATACTCTTTTGTCTCAAAATATAAATCCATTAGATTTCAAATTTTAATTCGTCTTTACTACTCACCAAGTTTTATATAGATATTTGCTATGACTATGGAGATTGTTTGTAAAATTTCTGAGCTTAATTGCACAAGAATATTCAAGGGGCTTAAGCTCAATCATATGCAAAAGCAATGGTATTAAAAGTCGTACTCATCAAACTAATTAATAACAATAATTTTAAAGAAAGTTTTACTGTCGTGGGATAGCTTATGTAAATCTAAAGCAGCAGGAGGTTTAAACCTGGTAAATATAGAGACATGGAACAAGGTAGTTATATGTAAGCTATTGTGGAACTTGTGTAAGAAGAAAGATAAGATGTGGTTGCAATGGATACATGAGTATTATAAAAAACAGAATGCACTGCGGAGCATTGAACCAACACAGACTTCTTAAATAATACAGAAAATACTTAAAGTCAAAAAATACTTTGAGGATGCTGGATACACAGAGGTGGATATGGAGGGGATAAGTAGTTTCTCAATTAAAAATATGTATGGAAAACTAAGAGGAGATTTTGATAGAGTACCATGGAGAAAACTGGTGCATAACAGTGTTGGTGACCAAAATGGAACTTTATCATCTTCTTAGCTGCACATAGAAGATTGATGACTAAGGATAGAATGAGGGGATTGGGCTATGTGGAAGATGTAACATGCTCCCTATGTAACAACGAGGATGAATCTGTTGATCATTTGTTTTTTTACTTGTTCTTATACATCGAAAATCTGGGCAGCAATGCTGCAATGGCAAGGAATTCAGAGACAACCCATGTTGTGGATAAATGAACTTGACTGGGCACGGAAATACTATAAAGGAAGGAACACAAAAGCTGAATTGTATAAGCTCATTCTGGCAGGAACAATGTACTACATATGGCAAGAGAGGAATTGCAGGATATTCAAAGGAGTGCATAGATCAGAAACACTACTAATCAGAACCATTACACAAGTTGTACATGGGCGAGGTGGACGTAAACAAAGGATACAAAGAAGATTATATGAGCTTAACTACTATCCTACTTTGTAATGAATACTATATAGTAGTAGTTAGTAAATGCTTTGATTGTAATAGTAGTAAATGAGGCCAGAAAATGAAGCTAAAATCTGAGATGTATGTCCAGATTAAGCTTAGTTGAGAAATGAAATTTTTTTACTTACCAAAAACAAAAAATACAATAATTTCCGTAAGAGAACACAAAATGTACAAATGACATGATTGCATAACTTGAAAATATTGAAAAATTTAAAATGTTGATAAATACATCAAAATCATTAATCCACGAAAAAATGAGACAATTTGGTACCAAGCTAAGGACATGTTATTTATCACAAATAAATGCAACCCATTAGCGTATTCAGTCCTCGTCAAATAGAAATATAATAAAGTAAAATAAAAATACTTCACTTTTCAATTCTATTTTAATAATTTGGATTTTCCAAAAACTATGGTCATATTTTCTCTACTTAGATCCTACGGTCTCTAGATATTTATTTATAGAAAGGTCCACCGACTTGATTCAGTTTCAAAAGTAAAATTGTATTCTACCTAATTCAAATTATTTCTCAGTATTTGATTATTATGAGACCGACATTTCATGGAAGAAAGATTTATGACTTTCAAAATGTTAATTTTACTTGAAATTTTCCAAGTATAATTAAATTTCTACTCTTACCTCAATATTATTCCAAAATAAAGTGAGAAGGATCAGTTGGAACATAGTAGTAATTAAACTACATCGTGCAATAACTTTGGCATATAACTACTTTATCACAACGATAACAAACTTAGCTCGAAGTAAAACAACAAAAATAATAAGACATCCATATATCAAAATCGTCAAAATCTAACAGAGACATGCAAAGTTAAATTGATTGAGAAAGTAATAAGACTATTCCTTTTTCTTGATGTACATCATTTTGTAACGGTCCAAGTACTACTATTTAAATAAACTCAAATACATCAGACTAAAGAAATTCGATATCTATCTTACACATACATATCCTATATAACTATAATTCTTCAAGAAAAATTCATCATATTGATCCAACCATTTGAGAAAACCACACACCCCAGACCCTAAGACAAAACTCAAACAAGTTCAAGAAAAAATTTCAGTTGGAGCATCAATAGAATTCAACAACAAAAATTCAGATAAAACTTGGTGAATAAAGATTTATGAAACACCAATTAAGCTTACATGTAATATCATTAAGCACAAACATAATTAAGATTCTAGTTATCAATATTAGCATAAAGCCATTCATCTATTATCAACTTGATGAACCTTACGATATGCAAATTCCGCACAAAATCAAACTACTAACTACCCGTAAAATTTATTATTACGGAATAAAGAAAACAATAAATGTGTGGATGAGATGTGTATTAAGAATGAGCATTGAAGCCGAAGAGGCGGAATTAATATGCTTATAATTAATATGGTTATAATTGTGGTGACTGTTGGGTTTTTTTAAATTAGTTAGAGCACTTAGATAAGAGAAAAAAGGGCAAAAATCTAAGAAAATACATAAATACAAGTACCGGCTTATGAGATATGCCACGTCCCTCTTTCTTAATTATATATATAGATTATACATGCACAAACACACACACATATATATACTAGTTCTTGGGCACATGCTTTGCACGTGTACCATGCTAATTAGTACAAATATTTTAAAATGTAATAAATACTATTAAAATAGACGATGAGTTAGATGAAGTTCTAAGGGGAAAAATGCAAGATCTAACGTTGAATAATAAACATATTCGGTCAATAATTATTATTGTTATTGAAATTGCGAGAAAGTAAAAAATATAGAAATTTGTAACGACCCGGTCCGTCGTTACGTAGAACCTGCATTATAATTACTGTATTTGACTTGTCATAGGTTGGTTATTCTATTATTGAGGTGTTAGAGTTGATAGGCTTGAAATCGGAATAGTTAAATGAGAATTCAGGCACTTAGTCCTTAAGAATAACCTTAAAATGAGAAAAAGTCAACTAAGTGTTGACTTATAGGTAAACGACTCCGGAATAGGAATTTTATAACTTGAATAGCTTCGTTAGGTGATTTGGGATGTGTCCGGAATAATTTTATGAGATCCGATGTAGAATTAGGCTTGAATTGACGAAAGTTAGTTTTTGGCTATTTCTGGTCGGCGGTGAAAAATAGGCTATCGGGGTCGGAATGGAATTCCGACAGTTGGAACATGTTCGTAATGTCATTTTGGACTTGTCTGCAAAATTTCAGGTCAAACAGAGTTGATTTGAATAGTTTTGGCATCATTGGTGAATTTTAGAAATATCAAAGTTCTTAGGCTTGATATATCTCGGAATCCAAAACTATGACTAAGTAGGAGGGGAAGTGGAGAAGCTGTGGACGCTGACAGCTACCTCGAATCCCGTGTACCGCTACTATCAACTGAACAGTTACTGCTGTGATTTAGTACCTGGATCTGTGCACAGGAGCACATGGAGTAATGATGAGTACGCCAACTCAGTAGTAATGAAAAGAAATCACAGTCTGAGAATATAAAGCACACAAGACAGATACACAATTTCACAAAATCAGTAAACACCAAGTAAGATTCAGCAAATACATAAGTTTCAAAATCCTTTAAAAACAAGTTTAGTATCAATATATTTCAGTGAAATCCTCAGAAAAACTCAGTTTGAAAAACGAAGTAAATCATAGTTTGAAAACTTTAGTAGAATCATCATAAATCTGTCCCTCGGGCCAAAATAATTTCTTGTAACCATTGCCCATCAGGCATCCCCACCATCACTCTGTAACATTAGCCCATCAGACATCCTCACAATCACTCTGTAACATTAGCCCATCAGGCATCCTCACAGTCACTCTGCAACATTAGCCCATCAGGCATCCTCACAGTCACTCTGTAACATTAGTCCATCAGGCAATAATCACCACTCAATCGGTATCGGCACTCACTGGGGGTGTGTACAGACTCCGGAGGGGCTCCTACAGCCCAAGCGCTATGTAACAATCCGCATCACGACATAAATCACTCACAACATAGGCCCGCAGCCTCACTCATATCATAACATCCTCATAATATAGGCCTGTAGCCTCACTCAGTCAGACACTCTCAATTTTTCCATCAGGACATAAATGTACCGGGTTCTCGACCCAAAATTAATGTTTCATTTTTAAGAAATAGTTTCAAAATACTCTGGGTGTCCAAAACAATATCAAGAAAATACTGAGTGAAAATTATAACATATCAAGTGAGGAAAAATGTAGTAACACAGCTGCCAAGGGGTAAACAAGTCGGCACTAGGCCCCAAACACGGGTTACACCCCAAATCATATCATAATAAAATAATACTAATTAAGCATAGGCTTAAAAGTCGATTTAACAATTCTTGCGACCTATTACAAAGACATGAAATTCATCGACTTATTATATAATTAGCAAAACCATGTAAAATGCAACTCTTAGCTACATAAAAATTCCAAGAAAGAAGCTAACTAATATAGAGAAGATTATGCCCCTTCAGTGCCTGGAGCATGTGGATCGGAAGATCAAGATATTCGTTACAATTATTCCCTCTCAATTACATATATATAAATCGACACTTTAGCTTAGTCAACACATAAATATAAGAATCAATCAAAAAGGAAAAAAACAATGAAAAATCAACATAAATTGTTTCCTGAAACTCAAAGAATATAGGAAGATTATATACAAAATCACCTTCTTGAGGTGAAGCAGCAAACTGGAATGATCATTTTTGCCGAGCTATATATCCTCATGCAGGTCTTTTAATATTGGTTACACTTAAAACTCAAAATAAAAGAAAAAGGGCTTCTCTTGTGAGTATGAAATACTGATTTGACTTATGAACTCCTTTTATCCTTTTAATTGGTCTGAAAACTCGTTAAATTTGAATTAGGCAAATGTGGAATATGGAATTGGAAAGAGGAGCACTGTTGGAAAATTAAACTAAAATGACAAATTCAATGAGAGCTTTCAGGAGTCGTTTGGTTGAGGTATAAGTAATAGTGCTGGGATAAAAATTTAATATCGACTTTAATACTTTGTTTGGTTAGCAAACCTGGTATAAGTTATCCCAGGATTAAAATTAATACTGGAATAACTTATACCTTGTAAAGGGTGGGGAGTAATTAGTGCCAGGATAACTTATATCTTCTTCTTAAAAAGTATACAAATGTCATTTTTAATAAAACATTATCATACAATGGATAAAAAATAATCCCGGCATAATTTATCCCAGCATAACCTATATTCAAACCAAACGACCCCTTAGTGCTTTTATTGGCACAGTACAGATATAGATATTTCTCAGATTATTCAGAATTTCAAAGTGCAGATTTTTCAAAAAATTTACTTGCCTCATTAATAAAAGATAAATTCACTAGATATAGCAGGAACTAGTATAACGAGTGAATTCAATAATAGACATTTGTTGGCATTCCAACATTCCTTCTCCTTTCAGGTAGAGGTAATGCAGGTATATTGATACAAATTTTCTTGGACACTTTACAATGTATAATTATATATAATCAAAAAGTACACTATATATATACCTCATAAAAAAGGAATACGAGTTAGTATATAAGTGTATGATAAAACTACTCTTAGATGACACATACCTAGGCTGCAGCAAAAGCTAAAACTATAGTTGAGTTTGAAAGTAAGCAGGCAAATTATTATACAGCTATGTTTTCTATCTTGCCTGAGACAATTGTATAGCTTCTTGATCATGTGTTGAGTCTTCAGCCCACATAAATTGGCGCGACATGAGGGAGAATTGTTGATTTCTGACTTCCTCAAGCTGTTCCCACTCTGCCCATCTTTCGGCTAAACCAACACCCTGAAGCATAGTGATCACTTCTGCCATTTTAGGACGCTCCTCGGGTGAACTCTGGGTGCAAAGCAATGCAACTTGAAGGATTGTCTCAACTTCTTTGGGATCATAGATTTTCATGTTTCCGTCCACAATGTCACCAAGCCTTTTTTCTCTTAGTAATTTCTTGATCTGTAATTTTTCCCAATAACATGTACAGTCAAAATAGAAGCACAAAGGAAACTTCAATCCAAATAAAACAGCATCATAATCGACAGGATGTTGGACATTCTCTAGCGTGAAAGCTACTTGCATATTTTGTCGGATGTGATCTTTTTTTTTATCGTGTATTTTTCTTTTAATGACCGTACATCCATTTTGACACCCATAATTCTGCAACACATCTTGTGGATATGTTGAACTTTAGAGGTCCAACACTGACTTCCGTATAACAATGCGACTTACAATTGTGTTATACAACTTGCCCTTCACTTTAATAGGCATCCTCTTATCGCATGCTATTCCTGTAACACTCCATTTCAACCAGACTATTTAATTATGTATTACATTTTAATCTTTAATACTATTCTGCTGGAAAATAGAGCCTATATATCTAATGAAAGATCATTGGTAGTTGGAATTTGTCTCTTCTCTTCTCTCTACTACAGTACACCGCCCTAACCTGGTCAGCACCTAAAAGAAGAGACCCATGGGTATACCAAATTTACATATGCAACTTATAGCAAAAAAATTTAAGTCAAAATATTTGGTATTAATTCTCAGAAAAGGGGAAGTAGGACTTACATGATCCAGTAGTAAGACATCTTCCTCTTCTTCAAGCCGTGAAAAGTCAATTGCACGTTGCCCCGTTACAAGTTCTAAAAGGGTAATACCATATCCAAACACATCTGTTTTCTCAGATGATTTTCCAGTAGACAAGTATTCTGGGGCAATGTGGCCCATTGTTCCACGAACTTGAGTAGTAATATGAGTCAGCTTTGTATCAACTAATTTTGCTAGTCCAAAATCTCCAAGAACAGGTTCAAAGTTATCATCTAGGAGGATGTTTGCTGCCTTTAGATCTCGATGAATAATCTTAGGATCACAATGCTCGTGTAGGTACTCTAGACCATGGGCTGCTCCAAAAGCTATGCGTCTCCTCGTTGGCCAATCCAGAGCTTTTTCTCCCGGTTTTAAATCTGAAAAAAGTGAAAAAGAAGAAAAAAAGTCCACACATGTAGAGAATCCGAGGCTATATCCTAGTGTTCACGAAAATCATGCAAGCAGCTATACTTTGTATTCTTGTCACAATTGCCTACAAAGAACCATTTGAAAAACAACTACACACTTTAGGTTCTTTGAAATGCCAGCACCTTGGTGACCTTGAGTTAAAATCGAAGTGTGATTCCTCCGTAATGGAGTCTGTTTGATTAGGAACCTAATGGGGCAAATATCGATAATCATGATGTATCTTTCAAAATCCAGATTGAAATTTACGAGAAGAAAGATATGTATAAGCCACATTTTATGTCTTCCTTTCAAATTACTTTTTGACAAGTTATCCCATAGTTTCAAAACTAGAATCTGTTGGATGTAGCATTTCAGGGTATTACGCGACCTGGATATATTCCTGTATTATATGAGACTTGATTACTATGTTGATTTTGTCTACTTATGAAGCAACTGAGCAATGGCCAAGGCAGAGGTTCGAAGATGGACCGGAAAAGCAAGCTACATTCATTCAGAAAATATGAAAAGGGACACAAAGCATTCATACTTTTCATCATAGATCCACTTTTTTGTCACTTGCTAATCAACTTTCAAATGACTAAACTTTCTAACTAAGAAAATACTGAACAGTATCAATAACAACAAGAAAATTTTGAGTAATAAGGGCATACCTCTTAAACGATATGCAAGACTAAGATTCTGCATAAATGGATAAACAAGAATTCGCTCAGAAGAGGTTGTACAGAATCCAATCAAACGTAGAAGGTTCCGATGAACTGCAACACTTATCAGCTGCACTTCCCTCAAAAATGCAGCTTCTCCACCAGGATTGTGGTAATCCGTGAGTCTTTTCACGGCCACTTTTGTGCTATCTAAAAGATAGCCCTTGTACACTTTACCGAATCCTCCATGTCCGATAATGTTGCTTTCACTGAAATTGTCGGTTGCAATCTGTATCTCGCGCCATGAGAACCTTCTGAGTTGGCCAAAGGAAATGTTGCGCTCAACTTCACCTAAAATGTCATAACAGGTGGACGTCAGTTGCAGTTACTATCTAAAGGTGCTTTGACAAAATCAAGGAGAACAAGATATGGACTGCAATCAATTAAGGGAATTTGTTCAACTACAACACAACCATATGCTTTTTGCTTTATGTATCATGTTAATACTTTTTTCAGATGAATTGCATTAAATGGGAGAGGTTTAGTTTATAGGTAACAATGCAAGGAATTAATGCAAATGTTATAAAGAGTGTTTTACTATCATTGGCTTTATGCACATTTGCAGCTAGGAGTGATTTGCTGTAACGACCCGGTCGGTCGTTTTGAGAGTTAGCGCCCCGATCCCCTAATAACTGCTTCTCCCATGTCTATTTATGTTATTGAAACTTGTCGGAATATTGAGTGGTAAAATTCGGAGTGATTTTGGACATATAGTCTTTAAATGTGGATTTTAGCTTTTGGAATCAGGCCGTACCTAGAATTGTGTGAAGACGTATCCGGAATGGAATTTCGTCGACTCTGTTAGCTCCATTGGGTGATTCCGGGGTTAGGATCATGTTCGGAATGTGTTTTCGAGGTCGGTTGTAGATTTAGGCTTGAATTCGCGAAAGTTAGAATTTCGGCGATTTCGGCCGATAGGTGAAATTTTGATATCGGACTTGGAATGGAATTCCGAAAGCGACAGCAGGTCCGGAATGTCATTTATGACTTGTGTGCAAAATTTGAGGTCATTCGGACGAGTTTAGACGTGATTCGGCATCGAATGTGGATTCTAGAAATTTCATATGTTCTTAGGCTTGAAGCTATGCATAATTCATGATTTTGATGTTATGAGGTGTGTTTTTAAGGCTCGACCAAGTTTGAATGAAGTATTAGGGTTGGTTGGTAGGTTTGGTTGAGATCCCGGGGGCCTCGGGTGTGTTTCGGGTGTTTAAACGGGCATTTTTGGCCTAATAGCCTTAGCTGATTTTCTGGTTTTTCTGCAGTAGTATTTTGTTCTCTGCGATCGCAAGGGTTCACCCGCGATCGCGTAAGGTAAATGTGAGGGGTCCTGCGATTTGTTCTCTGCGATCACAAGAAGAGGTCCGCGATCGCAGTGTGTTGGAATCTTGGTCTTCGCGATCGCATGACCTGGACCGCGGTCGCGTAGAGTATTCTTGGTTCAGGGGAGTTTCAATATTTGTTCTACGCGGTCGCGTGGCCCCAACCGCGATCGCGTAGCTCTGGGTCGTGAAGGTTCGCGATCGCAGTCACGCAATCACGATTGCGATGAAGGTTTTTAGGCGCGTGGCTGAATGCTCTCCGCGATCGCGACTCATTGTACGCGATCGCATTGAAGAAATACATGGGCAGTCTTTTAAAGACCCAAGTCCGAGGGTTTATGTTATTTTCACCATTTTTTTAATTTGAGAGCTCGGGAGAGGCGATTTTTGGAGGCTTTTGCACCTGGATAACTTGGGTAAGTGATTTCTACCCAACTTAGATTAATTTCCATGATTCCTAACTTAAATCTAGTCTTTAAAATTCGAATTTGGGTGGAAAATTTGTGAAAAATTGGATGAACTTCATAGACCGAATTATTGAGTTTTGAGCGGGTTTTTGACATCCGATTTGAGAGATTTTTATATGATTAGACTCGTGACTGAATGGGTGTCCGGAAAATATAATTTTTACCCGATTCCGAGACGTGGGCCCGTGGGACTTTTTGGGCGAATTTCCTAATTTCGCGTATTATCTTCGAACTTATTAGCTATCTTGTTTCCTTGAAATGATATTTACACTATGCAATCGAATTGATTAGATTTGGGCCACCCGGAGTTGGATACTCGTGGCAAGAGCGTGGTATTGAGTTGATTATCGCACTCAAGGTAAGTGGCTTGCCTAACTCTGTGTTGGGGACTTCCCCTTAGGCATTTTTATACTGATTTTGTTACGTAGATGCCGTGTACGTGAGGTGACGAGTGCGTACACGGGTCATTTTTGCTACCATGCAATCACTCATTTTCATTCCTATATTACCGTTTCCTGTCTTAACTGAGTAGTTAGCTTAAGAATAAGCATGCCTACCTGTCCTTACTTGATTTCCTTTTATTTGCTACTAGTTGCACCATGCTTAGGTAGTTTTACTCTATTCTTGCCTGTTGTTTTCCTGAACTGTTTAATTAAGCCGTATTCGATATACTTCTGCAATGCAAATTTAAATTGGGACTACGGACGGAGATCCGAGAGCTTTTCCCCCTGTACTGCATAACATATTTAAATTGGGACTACGGACTGAGATCCGGGAGCTTTCCCCTTGTACTGCATTGCATATTTACTGTTGAGATATATGTTGTGCTGAGCCGAGGGCTCTCTTTCTGTTATTAATTCTTCCAGTTTATCATTGCTTATCTATATTTCACTGTTTAAATTTATAACTGACTTGTTTTAAAACTAAGTAGAGCCTCAACCTGACCTCGTCACTACTTGACTGGGGTTAGGCTTGGCACTTACTGAGTACCGAATGTGGAGTACTCACGCCCTTTCCTCTGCATGTTTTCCCCATGTGCAGATCCAGGTACCAGTGCACCGTACAGTGGGTAGGCGTATTTTAGCAGCTGCTTAGGAGACCGCGAGGTAATTCTGCCGCGTCCGCAGGATCTCACGAGTCCCCTTCCTACTCTAGTATAGATATAGGAGATATATAGATACATTTTCCTTATTCCTTTGTATAGAGCTACAGTATTTCAGAGTTTGTGACGTTCCGGGTTTTGGGAAAGTAAAAGCTGTAAATGCCGAGCGGCTAAATTTTATAGTATTGCTTCTTCTTTACTGTTTCTATTATTGTTTTGTCTTAGTTTCCCGCAAATTTTTGACCTACCTAGTCGTAGAGACTAGGTGCCGTCACGAGACCGTTCGGAGGGTAATTCGGGTCGTGACATTTGCCTAACGAGTACTGTAGTTATCATTTGTTATATCTGGCTAGATAATGCTTCACTTGTTTATGTCAACAGCAAATAGAAAGATATAAGATAGAGTAAGAATTATTTTCTAGTGTGAATGCAAATATATGTTATCTTTTCTAAAGTAACTTTGTCTTTTCCAAATAAAGTCAGCTTGAACTTTGAGCATAACTATTAACTGCAAACACTGCTCGAATAATAAAACTTTTATGATGGTCTCGTAGTGATAGCTAATACTTTAAAAAAAGGCATATAATTCACCAGAAAAATCCAGATTTATTGGGAACTGAAGAAAAAATAAGGTGCTAGTATCTTTCAAGGCATGTACAAGAATACATGACAGTTAAACCTAATCTAGATATCTTTATCAATTTCCAGTTGAGACATTATTGAAAAAGAATTAACTCAAATAGCCGACCACCAAACCACTTAAACTAAAAATAGCCATGTATAACATATGTCTAATCCATGCACAATATATGTATAATCGGTGTATAATCTATGTATACCGGCAAGGAAAAGTAAGCACTGAATCCAGCCGGCTATTTGTGTCAAGATCCTTTACTGAAATCTGAAGCTGCACTCAAAAGGAAAAGCTACTCTTTCTGTTGAAGGAAATGGGAGTAAAACATACCTTCCACATCAAAAAATTGATCATGTTTATGCCTATGATTGCATCGGTATGTGATGATAGCCCCAACTAAGAGAAGAAGGAATGCACCAAAGCTTGCACCAGTAATAGCAACCTCGAGTTTTGGTCTTCTGGTGGAAACTGCTGAAACAATTATAATTTAGCAACTATTTCTAGAATATCATTTGTTGACTAGAACTTGAGGATGCACTTGTGACTAGACTATTAACCTGGGACGGAGGAAGTAGAAATACAGGGCTGCTGAATGCCATTGCCACAAGCAAGATGAGTTCCTGAAAAACTGATATGATGATGAATGATGTTCAGCAATAAAGTTTAAGCAGCCAAAGTCAATATTTAACAGCTCCAACTTGAATGATGCAGTCTAGGGAGTACTGTCACATTTCTCTCCTTTCCCAATTTTATATAATTTAATTTCCAACCATAGTAAGACCTGCAACGCATCCAGAATACATATCTAGGCCGTACTATTAAATTTAGAGGGGTAGCTTAATAATCAAGAGCGAAAGGAAGAAAGGATCAACAGAACACCATGTTGATTTCGACGCTAGAGTCTAGAGGTGCATTACTGCATCTGGTATTGCTTCACATGAGTGAGCATAAATTATTAACTAAATGTAACCCAATGCATTGCACAAGTTCATTTAACATGAAATTACTAAAGATTGTCAAACATATAATATATTCTTTTACATTATAACTATAAGGAATTCATGATAAATTGTCGAAGACGTTTATTGCACGAGATACCCAAACATTTAAGAACTACTAAAGTAACCAGAGTTGTTGTTTTCCTCTTTTTTTTCTTTTTGATTGGGGAAAGTGAGCAAAGAGGAGGAATGGGTTAGTAACTGGATTACTTAAATGATATTGGTTTTTTTCTTTTCTTCTTTTTGCCAGTGCAGCTAACATGACAAATTGTACAGCTAACTACAAAATGCATTAACATGACTTTGTCCGCTCCAACGTCGTTGTGCATTGCAACAATAAGTTCGATAATAGTATTGTGTGTTTCATGTACGTTAAGCAGAACATAGCTCCTTTTGAACATCTCATCATGGTCGTTAGAACGAAAAGCAAGAGTTCTGACCAGTGAGAATGTTAAAGCAAAATGTAGAAGATTCCGTAAGATACTATTTAAAAAGGGAACAATTTTGAGTATTTTTTATCACACTTATCTTTTTGGTTTTTTATGGTAAAAACATAATGCAGTTACCTTAGTTAGTCATGATAAAAGGAAGGAAGTTTACTTCCAATGGAGCTAAAGGTTCCAAGTTCCAGTAAACCAAGAAGGTATCCAAATAAGATTGTGTAAAGACAATATATATCTGTGTGCAAGGGAGGATTGAGCTCAACATCGCAAGCAGAACAACTATTTCAAGGCTTAACAAGTAGAAAGAAACAGAATAAAATGATGACATTACTTATATGTTGGTATTGAAAACAACTGCGGTGGGATACCTCCGTTCAGATCATTGGAGGACAGGTCCCTGTGAGATACAACAGGTAAGCAGCACAGCAGGAGAAAGTTCCATAAATAAATGAAAACATCAAACAACAACAACAACTACTACTACTACTGTGCTCTAACCGAAAATTTCAAAAGAAGAGAGCGGTACAGCTAAAAGATTAACATAGTTCTTACAGTTCCTTCAAGCCTGTGATATTTACAAGTGAATTTGGCACAGTTCCAGTTACATGATTTCCTCTCATGACCCTGATGCAGGACAAAAGGATATCACAGCAAGACTTTGTTGCAAGAATGCTCTATACTGAAGATGTGTGAATTCCAAACCATTTAACGATAACAGTGTTGAGGTCTTACTTAGAGAAGTGGACTGGTACTTTAGGAAAAAAGGAGAGAAACAAAGAAAAACAAGCACTTACAAATGCTTAAGATTGTGGAGCTGACCCCAAGCAGCTGGAATAGAGCCATAAAACCTGTTGTTTGCCAGATTCAAGTTTTGTAGACTTGACATGCTGCTAAGGTAATCAGGTAAGACACCAGATAGATCATTATCCTGTAAATCCCTGCATAGACCAAAAGCATTTTAGACGCTTCACGACTTTCCTTGACCTGTCAAGACACTGAAGATTAGTGTCAAAATTGACTAAATAATTTTCCAAGCAGCAAGTTAAAGATAGTTAACACTTCATAGTTTGGCTTAGTGATCATCATGCCTCATTGCCTGTTCAAAACCTGTCATAGACTTGAATTCGCTACTTCCCTAACTGTGGCGGAGCCAGAAATTTATACCAGTGGATTCAAGAAAATTCTAGGATGTCACTGTTGGGATTAAATCCTATTATCTAAAGCAACTTTTGAACCCCCTTTGCTATGATACTTGAATTTTTCTTCATGTCAAGGAGATTCATCTGCTTACATATAACCAAAACAAATCATTTTTACACTATTTGGATAGTGTAATTTCCCGACAAAGGAACCCCCTTGACTCCATTTAGATCCACCACTGTCCCTTAATGTGGCTAATATGTCCAAAATTTGACCACTTTCTCCTGATGACCTAAAGGAGGGAAAAATAAAACAAAGCAAGTTCTGAACAACTGCTAAATGTGCTGTTCGAAATTCCCACAAGGATGATGACTTCCATCCTTGAAATACTAAACAATCTAGTTACGTGATTGGACACATCACATGTACCTGATTACTTTTCCTGGGTTGGACTATACAACTTGTATACATTGAGAATTCAAAAATCTCCAATAACAAATTCATATACAATGGCCTCTGATACATCTTGATGATTCTCGTAGAAGATTCTTTATACAAAAGGATATACCAAAAGAAACTTAAGACTAATCAAAGTAGCATAATCTCAAGCACGTGAAAGATATGCAGGATATGGAAATAAGAGAAGGATGCAAAACTTAGTAGTTTTAATACAAAATGCAGCAAACTTACAAGCTAACCAAAAATTTCAATTTGGTTATCGACGGTGACAGAGTTCCTGAGAATCCGTTAGAAGCTAGGCTCCTGTATGATAAAAATATTTAAAAAGTGAATATACAAAATTGTCTAGATCAATACGCGATTTGCGTCATGATTTTCGGATTGTACCAAGGAAACAAAATGTAAGTTCCTGCAATATTC
The DNA here is from genome assembly GCA_005239525.1 of Nicotiana knightiana. Classification (NCBI taxonomy): domain Eukaryota; kingdom Viridiplantae; phylum Streptophyta; class Magnoliopsida; order Solanales; family Solanaceae; genus Nicotiana; species Nicotiana knightiana. The sequence continues at coordinate 43,825 of ML422279.1, read as the reverse complement.
ATTTACTTAAAACAGAAAGAAAAGAACTTACAAGGATATGACATTTCCATTTCTGCATGTAACATGAGACCAACTGAAACAGGGAGACACTAAATGAATGTTCCAATCTGTGATTCTATTGTTGGAATCATTCAGAGCCCTCAGCAAATCAATCAAAGCATGACCTGAAATGATGACAAAATTATTAATAACAGAAGCGATTCAATGAAAGCAACAACAACTAATGCGCCTCAGTCCCAAACAGGTTAGGGGCGGCTATATGAATCCTCACTTCTCCATTAAAGCTCAACTTATTAATATTTTTGTTTCTTATTCGTTTTTAATTTCTTTTCGGGTGCTATGTACTGCCTATAGTAGTTCTTGAATTACTTTATAATTCGAGCTATGATGCCCATATAAGCAACCATCACTTTAAAATCATTTCAATTGTACCGGAACATTGAGGATGAAGTCAGTACAAACTGAATGTTGATATGTATATCTTGAGGCCCATTTAACATGAATTTGCAGCTGATATTCAATAGTCTATCTAACGTTTTCTGATTCAGCTAAAATAGTTTAAGGAGAACATACACTTACTTAAATGGAAACTATACTCTCTCTTTTTTCCTGATGAAAACAGCATGGATTTTGTGAATGACAAGAATTGGGACCAGCAACCACAATATTCAACAAAGTGAATTGATAGGTCTCTTCCCCAAATAATAAATTCCATTCATGAAATTTTTTCACAGATTCAGTAACCAAACCTATAACCCATACCTTCAACATCATCATCATTTGCCGAGAGACCATTGCTGCAGAAAAGTAGGAGCATCAACAAGTTCAAGTGAAAATGCCGGAAAGAAAAGGCCGTGGACATTGAATTTTCTCTATCAACCATAGGAGAGCTTCCAACTGATTGTTTTCCTTGTTTTTGATATTCTAGACAAAACAAAATATCCAACAATGAGGAGATTTATGAACTTTTTCCATATCGCGTCGCAAGAATTATTAGGATCGAAATAATCAGATGTCATGTGGAAGCTAGTAAAACAATCAGACAAAAAAAGAGAAATATACCAAAAGAGACAAACATTTAACGTGGTTCGGTCAACTTGACCTATATCCATGGGCGGAGATGAACAATCCACTATATATAAGAGAATACAAAATATCGAGAGAACAACCTCACGAAGAGCAAACACAAGTGACACACTAATATTTGTCCCGAAAAATTCTCCCCCTAAACAAAGCTGCTCAATTTATAGAAGTCCAAACTTTTTCCTCCAAGAAGAGGGACTAGCCAAATATGGAAGGTTTGTAATTTCTTTCTAAAAAAAGGAAAATTCAATTATGTTAAATATGTTGTGCTTTCTCTCAAGAGATAGGAAAACTAAATATGATAAGAAAATCAGGACTAACACCTAACAAGAATAACAAAGAAACATCAACATGACTTGCAATTTGTACTAGAGAATAGGTGACATGTAAAACTTCTTCCATGTAATGATGTCAAAGAAATAGGCATTGTAGCTGCAGCATAATGAGGATACCCATTGATTCTAAAAGTAACCTTTTTTTTTTGTGTGCAACCAATTTAGTTAATGCTCAATTTGTGCAAGAATAGAAGAGCTAAAATTAATTACTATTGCTGAAAGGCTAGTGTTCCTAGACAAGAAGATTTCAGCAATCATACAAACAGTGAGGTAGGATCTCCGCGAAGGGGGTTCAAAAAGAAAAAAGTTAAAAAAGATTGTAGCCAATGGAATTGAACCTATGACATTACACAAGTTTTGAACCCCTTTACCACTGAACTATACTTTTGGAATGTATGAAGGGGATTCAAAACTTAATATATAGAGGTAAAAAATAGATTTTGCCTTACAAACACAGTATAGTTTTTCGGCGAAGGGGTTTTCCGGCCCCCTAAATCCGCCCCTGCATACAAAGGCATACTTCTATGAAAGAAACTAATAGTATTGGAAGATATCAGCTCGTGGGGCTAAGTCGTTTTCTATGCCTTCTTCCATTTTGACCCCCCTTTCGCTGATAAATGAGCTCTAGCTGCCATGTCAAACCCCAGTTCAATATACACTAAAGATCAAGAAAATAATAAAAGGACATGTATACATGCAAATAATAAAAGAAAATATAGACAACTGACCTGGAAAAGCCATGGATTTAGAAGGCTGCTAAGAATGACGAAGAAATACAAGGAAGAGTAGATAGTAACTGACATCATGAATAGCAGAGATTCAATTCAAATGGGGAATTGAGGGGGGGTTTAGTGTAGTGGGGACCCACTCACAAAGCATTTTCAAGAAAAGGAAGAATAGAACAAACTTGAGACAAGGGTCAATGAATGAAAGAGTGAGTGGAGCTAAAAAGAGTCTAGTTGGAGATGAGTTGGTGGTGAATGAGAAGCCCACTACTAAACTAATACAGGAAAAACCACATTCTACTTTTTGCTTTAATATTCAGATGCTTAGAGGGCAATAAGAAGCTTCTTTATAGCATGATTACATTCCCCTGTTGTTTAAGGAAGCACAATATTTTTTTTTTATTGGATAATGATCATGTCCGATATTTTCTTTTCTCTGCACCCTCCTTCCCTTTCCTTTTCCTTTTTCGTTTTTCACTACTTTATTTCTATCTCGAACCCGAGACCTCTGCAAGAAGAACTCTATTTATCCTCCGATGATCCTTTGAGGTACAATATTTAAGTTGATGAATTTAAAGTTATGAAGATTGTTTATGGGTTGATTAATACTACATGTTTTGTTTATGTTGAATAATAAATAATGTAGGAATTGTTATACGGGGATAGATTACTTTTTTATCTTTAATTGCTCTTGCTTATGTGGAGATACATGTATTCTTATTTTATATTGTATTTCACAAAAATAATATGCACATTCTTAGATATAACTTATGTAGGTATTTGTATATGGGTGAAATCGGACCCAAAGGACACTCATGTTTCCAAAAAGGCAAATCAAGCAAGAGACGTGATGATAAGAAACCCGAATCGAGGCAAGGGTCTCATCGGGCCAGGTTCCAGGGGCACAATGCTCGCCCTCGGGAATATCGGGAGCCATGACCCCGGGATCGGTTTGAATCCCAAAAGACTTCAGAGAGCGATCTCAGGCAACCGAGCACATTAACAGAAGGCCGTGATATCCGTAACTAGCCGGGTGTCATGGCGTGGATCTTGGCACGTACCAACGGGAATTCGGTGATTAGTTAAACGAAAGATTTTTACCTTTGATGGAATTGTACCTTAGGGTAGGACTGCCCTACTATATAAAGGGGGTCCTATTGTTCATTAGACATTGTAACACGTATATCAAGGCAATATACTATTATTTTCTCTGTTATTCAAAGGTCTTAATCTTGTTCATCAGTGCTTGGTCATAGTGAGTCCAGGATCGAGGGCGAATATTTCATTAAGGATGTTGTTAAGTTCGGAATCACCCTCCTCAAGTGGTTTGATAATTTATTACCTCCTTTATCCGTTTAATCTAACGCAACTTATCATTTGTATCGAATTAATCCACATATCCTTAAAACTACAAACAAATTTAATTGTTATCCGTTTTTAGGTAAACAGTTTGGCGCGCACCGTGGGGCTAAGGATAATAGTAGCAATTTGATACAGCTTTCCATAACACACCTTATTTTTCACTTGTTCTTTGAAGTCTTTAATTTCCGATCAAATCTTAAAATGTCTAACTCCCAAGCTGCCCCTTTGAACGTGGATGCTGAGGCTAGACACCATGGCAAGAACAACAATGTGGTACCCAGTAACAAGGCGCTCCCTGTCGACCCCAATGGAGTTCCGGCCGCAGACCCGATCGACACTAACTCACATATGGCCATTAATGCAAACTTGAAACCGTGGGGGAGTCCGATTGGTAGCCGAAAATACATCCGACTGTGAAGGTGATGGGATCAACTTGCGAGTAATCTTCAAAATATTGCAGGCTCAATAAACACCGATAGCCTAGTTTCAGAACTAGAGCCGTGCCCACAGTAGAGTCGAGCTCGAACCATCATGTGAAAACGCTCACAGAAATGAACCAATCATAGAAAGACCGAGTGAAGCTGAGCCTGGGACCAACCCTGAGATCATAAAAATGCATGAGGAACTGACAAAACGAGTGGAATCGAGAGAAAATAAAATCGAATTCAGTGACAATAAAGTAGAAAACTACAATTCCAGGGTCGACCAAATCCCAGAAGCACCACCTATATTGAAGGGCCTGGATTTCAAGAAGTTTGTTCAAAACCCTTTCCCTCCGAGCGCAGCTCAGAAGCCGATCCCAAAGAAGTTCTGCATGCCCGAAATTCCTAAGTACAACGAAACAACTGACCCAAATGAACAAGTGACCTCCTACACGTGCACCATCAAGGGGAATGACTTGGAAGATGATGAGATCGAGTCCGTCCTGCTGAAAAAGTTCGGAGAGACCTTGTCAAAAGATGTTGTGATATGGTATCACAACTTACCCCCTAATTCTATTGGCTCATTTGCTATGCTCGTAGACGCCTTCATGAAAGAACGCATCGGGGCCATCAAGGTCGAGACCAGGAAGTCAAACCTTTTCAAAGTGAAGTAGAGAGATAATGGGCCTATCAAAACCGTTTTTGCTCATGAGTCCCCGGTTATTTTGACCTCGGTCGCTTCTCCTTTCACTTCTCACAAGGTTTCGTCCAGGCACATTACCTCTTCGATCTCCATCGTATGGTTTATACTGGTCTCTATTAGATCTTGGTTCACGATCAATGTCTCTTTTGGATCTATTACTAGCTCTGATGGGATAAACGGACCCGAAAGGGGCCCCAAGCTGATCATCTTCGACCCTGATTTTAGATTGGTACTGGTTATGGATGTCGGCCCAAGTTACAGCTGGATATTCTATCAGATTTTGCTTGGACTGCTATGACGCCAATGAGCTTCGAGCATTGAGTACTTGGGTGAAGGCTTGAACGACCCAATTTTTGTGACCGAAGATAGGTCCATTCGTTCCATTTGAAACCGGGACACGAATTCCTTGAGCATCTCATTATCTCTTTGCTTCACTTTGAAAAGGTCTGACTTCCTGGTCTCGACCTTGATGGCCCCAGCGTGTGCTTCCACGAAGGCATCTGTGGGAACCAGGGCCATCGGGGTCTTCTCTGCCCTTGGGTTTGCCAGAGCCCTCAGAGCCTTCTTCGTTTTCGGGGCAAGCCAGCTTCTCGGCCTCGAGCCTTTTAGCATCTTCGATCTCAGCCGATAGGTCAAAACCCCGGGCATGGACCTCCTCGAGAGCCTCTCTTCAGGACTACCACTTCACGTACTCAACAGGGACTTTCAGGTGGTCCTGGGCTACCTTAGCATCAACTCAGTACTGAGCCACCATCTCTTCAGCATCGGCCCTGGTTATTTCCGTCACTGACTAGGCTATTTTAAGCTCCTTGCCAAGGGAATCTTGTTTAGCAATGGTCGAGCCCAATTAAGACTATACGTCTTTGATTTTTGGTCCTAGGCATCGACTTTATTCTTCACCACTCAAAGTTAGACCTCCAGCGAGGCCAGCTGCTCCCGGGCAGCCTCCTCTCCAAAGCCAATCGGTCCATATTTCCCTTCTACTCTTCGACCATGGACTTGACCTCGTCTATCTCGGCTCGAAGTTGGTCGAATCGGTCAACCTTTTGCTGAACTTGCAGGTTTTGACCGTTAGTCTTCATGTCTAACTCATCACCACTAAGTTCAAAGATCCTTACTTGTTCTACTCAGTCGGCATGTTCCTTTTGAGCCGTGTCCAACTCAGCCCCGAGATTCTTGTGTGTTTCTTCACTTTGCTCGTTGAGAAGCTTATACATGTCCCTCTTCTCAGCAAGCTCCTTGACCTCAGCCTCGAGCTGATTAACCTCATACCGGTACCAGAGAAAGGCTTCATGATGGAGTACCAAGGCCTGCAAAGATATGAAAAGGAAAAGGCACGAGAGATATCAAAAACTAAATTCGAAGACAAAAAATTGTAATGACACCTTAACCGGTTCAAAGCATGCTGTGCTTCGTTGAACAACCACAACACATCCACCTCGTTCATTTTCTCCTGATCTTCTTCGGTTACTAGGAACTGAAGGTAGCTAGCTACTTCGAAAGGGGCGGAAAGAACCCGGGCTTCCTCTGGGACGATGATGATAACTGACCGCTTCCGATCAGTATCCATGCTCTGGGAAGGGAACTGGTTGATCAACTTTCGGCTCAAGTTCGGCCCACCGACCTCCAAGAATGAGCTTTTCCCCAGCACCTCTAAATCACCCAACCCGGAGAAGTCTTCTAGAGTGGTTGAGTCCACACCATCAAAAAATAAATGGAGGGGATCGTCCACACCATGATCCCATTCGTTGGATTGTCCTTCGTCGCTGGGGCTTCATCGAACATGGACTCTATAAACGAAGGCGACCCCAAAATTTCTATAACACCAGGCGGGGCAGAGCCAGCGTCTTGAGAGGTCTTGGACCTCACTTCTGCACCAGCCTCCTAAACCTGATGGGGATTAGCCTCCGTTGTTTCCTCCCAGGCTACCACCCGCTCCTTAGGGACAGACGACTCGCAGGCTAGAAAAAGTTTGTCCTCCTCGGGCTCGTCCCTTATCTGGTAAAGCGAGTCCGAGTCAGGCACTCGAGAGCTGGAGCTTTCCTTTGGCTTAAGAGCCAACCTTCTCCTTGGCTTCTTTTTCTCCTTGTTCAGGGAACTTGAAGCCCTCCTTATTTTCTTCTCTCCTGCTGCAGCCCCGGGCTGCCCCGAAGCAGAAGGATCAGCGAGTAGGTCTTCATCTGTTAAGCTCAATGGTCTTAGGCAAGCCTGCAAAAAGAGAAGAGAAGGAATGAGAACATAGTGCTAAAAAAGAAAGCCTAGTGCTACTTATTTAGGAAAAGAACCGTGGGAACGGGCTTCCCATCGGACTTTCGAGAGCTCACGCCACGAATGCTCGGTATAAGGTATCTGTAAACAAATGCCCTCGATCCATTCCTTGAGCCGAGAATGGAGTTTGAGACTCGAGCGAGGGATGCACCACAACAAATACCAATGAGGAAAAGGGAGGCAAAACATAAAATCGACATCTAAAAGAAAAGGACACTTACGTGTTACATTCCACTTCTCGGGGAATGACCTAAGTTTGATAGGTATCAGGTCGGCGATCCTCACCTGGAAAAAGCGTTCTGGCCAACACCGACCCCGACCCTCGTCAATACTTGAAAATGGGGGTTTACTAGCCTGGTGTACGAGCTTTATCTGTCCCCTCCCTCTCCCCCGCGCGCGCGTGAAGGTTCGGGGACTGTACATGCGGAGTAGATAATTGACAATGAACAACTAAGATTAGACTTTGTTTAAAAAGAATTGAAGGAGGATTACGATCCTCCATAGTGACAGATGGATCTGATAAAGGCACACATCATACCTCCTACAGAAGTCAAGAATGACTAGGTCCACCGGGCCCATTGTTAAGAGGTAAGTGTAAACACTCAAATACCCATCCACATGGGTTGTAATGTCGTCATTGGGCCCGGGGATCACTACGTCCTTATCCGCCCAACTGCAACATTCCGAACTACAAGAAGAACGAACTCAGTGATGGAGCAAATGTACCTTGACACCGCCTCGCATCGGCCTTGCACCGAAGAGGGATTTTCAACCTTAAAGTCGTCCGCGACTGAACACCCTCGGGGACGAACATTTTCAAGGGAGGCTCGGCTGCCGGTTCATCGGTAGCCACGTCAGGAGTGGACTTCCCATGGAAGACCATATCAGGGGCGGTCTCCTCGACCTCGGTGGTGGGCTGCGAGGAAGAAGAAATACCTTTTTGGGGAACATACATGGAATTCTTCGCCATTGTTTTCTAGAAAAAGGTTTGAAAGTGTGAAGGAAGGTTAGGGGACGAAAGGTAAAAACTTGCTAAGGAATCAAGCACGCCGGTTTGAGTAGATGATATAGAAAGTTTGCAATTTGTTGAAAAAACTTGAAGAACGAAGGCAATAATGTTAGAGTTTGAAGAAAGGCAGTGATATCTTGGAGGATCGAAGGTAGAAGCTTGGTCAAAAGTAAAAAATGAACAATTGAAGGGAGTATTTATAGAGGCTTTGTGCCGTTTCACGTCCAGGAACGACCTGCCGATGCCTGGCACGCGTTTGGAGTCATTATGACATGACTGGCAGGACGTTTTGATTTCTTTGTAGTTTCTGTCACGTCGTGTTGAAGAAGGAATCAGAGAGCTCATGTCGTTCCTTGCCGTCTCCGTAAACTTACTCTCCGAGAAAGAGGAGACTATCTATATACGGGTAAAACCGGGCCCATGGGACATCCCAGTTTCCAATAAGGTAAATCGAGCAAGAAACGTGATGATAAGAAACCAGAACCGAGGTGAGGGTCTCATCGAGCCAGGTTCCGAGGGCACAATGCCCGCCCTCGAAAATATCAGGGCCATGACCCCGAGATCGGTCCGAATGTGAAAATACTTCAGAGAGCACTGTCAGGCAACCGAACACGATTAACAGTAGGCTGTGATATCCGCAATCAGCCGGGTGTCACGACGTGGATCTCGACACGTACCAACGGATATCCAGTGATTATTTAAACGGAATATTTTTACCTTTTGTGGAATCGTATCTAGGGTAGGACTCCTCTATATAAAGGGGTTATGATTATTCATTAGACACTGTAACACGTATATCAAGGCAATATACTATTATATTCTCATTTAAAGTTCCGATTCTTGTTCATCAGTGCGTGGTCATTGTGAGTCCAGTGTGAACACCCAATTTTTGCCCCGCATGGAAATTACTCCTAAAAATAATTAAAAATAATTTTTAATAAATTTTAGGAATTTCTCTTTATTTAGTTGCATTTCACGCATGTTTAATGTTTTAAAATCATAGAAAATCATAAAAAATGTTCGAATTTTGATTCATAGCATGTTAGATTTTAAACTGCATTTTTAGGATTTAATTATATTGTTAAATGCATCGTCTAAAAATCAAAAATTGCATTCGTAGGTTAATTAATTAGTTAGTTACATTAGTCCATTATTAGGTAAAATAAATATATAGGCTAGCCAAAAATAGGATTTAAATTAAAAGTTGAGCCTAAAGTGGCTAAAAGAATGAGAAAAGAGGGGTGTCCAAATTGGGCCAAAACCAGTGGCCCAGTATCCCAAATTCCGCCCCAAACCCACCGGTACGGAACCCGCGACCCGCCTACCCGACCCGTTACCCCCATTAAAACATAACCTAAACCTAAATGAAAGACCTAGACCTAATCTCGATGATGAGCGTTGTTTCCCCTTTTTCCCTTCTTCCTCACCCTCTCATCTCTAATACACAGATCAGAGACCTATATTTAAAAATATGCGAGCCTCTTATGCTCCCTCTAAACATTAGGCTATTTCTTCAAGAACCCAAAACAAATCTCATCTTCTTCACACGTCCTCTCTTCAAGGATCAAACAGTCGCCGGAACTTCACCCACCTCCTATTAAAAAATCGACAGGCTTCTCCTTGCGCCGCCATCGATGACTTCCACGACTTTACATGGCCACAACGACCTCACTTCTCATTTTCCTCACCCCGTATCGTCACTAACCTGGCCGGTGACAGATCTGGCCAGAAAACGCCATAAACAGCGGACTCCTTCCCCTGGAGCTTCTTCTTCTTCTCTATTCCGTGGTCGATTCTGCTTGTTTCTCTGGATTTGTTGAGCTTCGCTTGAGTTTCATTGAGTCGACCAGGTTAGTTTGATTTCTATGTATTTTTGGTAACGATTGAATTCTTACTATGCTTTGAAGATTTGCTCCCTGATTTTGTAATTCTCATGTCTAATGGATGATGCTGATTTGAAATAGGCCCATGTTCATTCCCTACTTCTCCTACTATTTTTCTTACGATTTTGATGATGGGACCATATTGGTTTGTCTATGACAAAGTGTCTAGGATCCGCATCTGTTCATACTAAGTTTGTGTGTGTGTTTTTTAGTTAATTATGTGAGCAATAGTTAGTGTTTTGAAGTTCATTTTGCCCGATTTGGTGTTGTTTTGTGTTCCTGGTAATTGAAATATTTTCGAAGGCTCAAAGAATTAAATCCGAAGATTGTTTGGTTCCAGAATTCCTAAAAAGCATGGTTTTGGTAGAATAGTTCTAGTAAATACTGAAATATGAAAGGGAGCACGCAACATCTGTGGCGTAAAACATGTCGTAAAATCATCCTCATTAAAGTTGTTATGTTTTTGTTATTTTGGGTGCCTTATCGATCGGATTAACTGACAATGAATACTTATTTATCAACTTCGTTGTGGATTTTTAATCCTCAATGAAGTAGATCACTATTTGTTAGATTCAATTGAACCAAAACTAGTTAAAATGTGTTTAAGGTTAGAGGTTAATGATTGGGAAACTACACGGAGTCAGTGGGTTTTGCAATATGATTTGGGTTTGTGTCGTCCTTTGGTATTGATTCTATAAGGGTAGATGACTTGTTAATGACCCCAAAAAATTACGTATACATTCCTTCCATAATTCTTATCCATAATCAATGACCTCACAACAAATCTCAAAACCTTAGGAAAATAACTTATGAACTTTCGTAGCGTGCTTTGGCGTGATTAATAAATCATCGTGACTATGGGTACGGTTCCCGTGGCATGTTCACGATACATAAATTCCAATTCGAGTGTGCGTTTCAAGTGACCCTACTATAACTTCAAAGATTAAAATAAACATGTCATGAATCGTGGGTGCATTTCATGTGACGTGGTTCGCAACATGTACCAAAACGACAAGTGTACGACATCGCGACTTATTTCAAAATAATCCCATAAATATCAAAAGCGGTTTATGTACATATTCTACAAGCTAAAAATACCCTTTTTAGATAAAACTTACAAAGTAATCAAATATTGTTTCAAATAAGCATTTTAAATTGTCACGACCATAGTCATGACTATATAATCTACACTCGGGTGTGGCAACTCATGTACCCGACTCTAAACTCTAAATAATAATAAAAGTCACATGTTGTAATTGCGGGTGTATTTCATGTGGCGCGGTTACAATGTGTCTAAAAACAAACAAGTGCACGCCATCGTGACTTGTTTCAAGATAAATCCATAAATATTGAAAGCGACTAAAATTAAAAGGCTAAACGCACAATAGGCTAAAACACGTAAAAACCAGATAATTTGGGCCAAAATATTAATAGTTAAGCGACCGTGCTAGAACCACGAAACTCGGGAATGCATAACACCTTCTCCCGGGTTAAAAGAATTCCTTACTCGAATTTCTGGTCGCAGACAAATCAAAATAGAGTCAAAATTCCTCGGTTTGGGATTTCACTAAAAGGTGTCTCGGAACATCGTCAAAAATCTGGGCGATGACTCTGAAAACTAATATAAATCCCAAATCCGAATAGTTTCACTTAAAGTGGAAAAACTCCCTCATTACCCCTTCATTAATCCGGGGTAGTGAAAAAGGAGTTGTGATAGCTCTGACAACTCTGCTAGAGATTGAGAACCCATAATCTCTGTTTCAGGGTTCAAGAATTCGAGCTTAGAATAAACTGTTATATTTGGCTTTGTTATCTGATTTTTACATGTTTGAACCTAATATGCTAAATGCCGCATTTTGCCGCTTTGATATTATGTGAACTGTATATAAATTGTACTGAAACCCTCTTCTCTCTAAGTCCTCTAAATCATCTGGGAAGTTTGCACTTCGTGTGACTTCTTTTCTGTTAGAGCCATATCCAAATTTTAAAACGAGGTACGGACAAGTTGCAAAGCCGGTGAAGCTTCTGTATTCCCGGTACGCTGCCTCGACCTCGGCTCGAGCTGTCCTCTCGGGTAAGCCTTGTCTAGAACAAAACCCCAGGATATAAACCTAGTATAACATAACCTCATGCCGGATCCCTAGTAAGTACACTGTTTGCATCACGTGCATTTGACTTAGGGGGACTCAACACAGGGGTTAAGTCCGTCTAAGACAGGTGAATCCAAAATAAAAGACTGTCCTGATGCATCTTACGTACTACTTGGCATCTGTTTGTTTCGGCATCCATGTTGACCGGCTTCTAGAATAGGAAGGAAAATCAAAAGAAAAAAAAATAAAAAGAAAAACAAAGAGTGAGAGGTAGGTATTCGAAATCTGAAACTCCGTCTAAAAAAAAATAAAGAAAATAAGTGAATGTCTTCAAAAATTCTTGTTTCCCCAATTCCGTCAAAACTGACAGAATTACGCAGGTCTGATTCTCACCGGATGTGAGATACGTAGGCAAACCTCATTGGTTCCGGCCCCTAATATTAAAAAAAATTCCAAAAAAATATTTTCCTTTTATTCCTTCTTTAGGAGTATTTTTTTAGAAAATTCCAAACAAATAACAAATAAAAGTATTAGAACCCAAAAAATATTTCTTCATTTAAAAAAAAAAAGAGACACATCAAAATACAAAAAAATATTTTCTACCTTTTTATTTGCCACAATTTTCAAAAAAAAAAAAAATCTCAAAAATATTTCCTTGAGTTTAAAACTGAATTGTAGAACATAACTTCAGATTTTCTCTATGTATAGGTTTGATTCCTTGAGTTTAAAACTGAGCTCCATCTCTGATTTCTGAAAATTTTGAAGAATCAAGTTTCAACTCAACAGCGCCTCGATCTTTCTGAGGTGATTGATTTGAATCCGTGAAGTCGACTTGAGTTCCTTGTTGTTAGATCCTTTGAAATCAATTGAAGTGAAACTGAATTGCATCTCCATTCTTTAAAATTTATTGATTTTGAATTCGTAAAGTCGACTCGAGGTTGTCATTGGTTTGAACTATTGTATGAAGTTCTTGTTGGGGAATTCAGTTGGGAATGCTGAACTGACCTTATGTGCTTGTTCCAGTTTTGCACTGAAATAGGATTGTTTGAGACTGTCGTCCAATTCATTTTAGTCGATAGTACCTGTTAGCGACTGAATTTGGGTTATTATTCTGAACTTGTGTGAACTGAATTTGTCCTTGTTCCTGCTACTGAGGGTTGGATTCAGAAGAAACACCAGTTGGAATTCTGTCCAGCTTCAGATCAATCTAGTTTGGAAGTTTACTGTGTAAGTAAATCTATGCAGCCAAAATTCTGTCGTTAAGTGTTTCTTTTCCCTTTTAAGCTTGGTTCTAGAATTATTCGAACCTGAACTTATTGTTCCTGAAAATTTTGAACACAAAGAGGGCCAAAGACAAGCTGCAAATATCAGTTTTTCATCAGTTTTGAGCAGCTTTGACAATTGCAAAAACCTGAAGCAAGGAGTTTCAATCAAGAGTTTCACTTGAAGATTTCTTGACTACATTGATATTTACTAAGGTTGTTTGCTCGCATTCATTGGTTGAGAAACCCGAAGATTTCTTGACTACATTGATATTTACTAAGGTTGTTTGCTCGCATTCATTGGTTGAGAAACCCGAAGATTTCTTGACTACATTGATATTTACTAAGGTTGTTTGCTCGCATTCATTGGTTGAGAAACCCGAAGATTTCTTGACTACATTGATATTTACTAAGGTTGTTTGCTCGCATTCATTGGTTGAGAAACCCGCCCTGTTCCTGCACTTTTGGACAATTTCTGCTCAGCAAAAGAAATCTGCCGTGTTTGTTGCTGCCAGTTTGGTCTATTGCCGTTGGTCCAGCAGGCTGCAAATGTGAATATGTAGAGTTGTCTGCATCACAATTTTCTGCTTGGTTCCAGATTTTAACTACATTTGAGTTTGACCCTGCACATTTGCTAAGTTTATGAACTAGGCTGCTGAAATTTGCACAGTTGTAGATTCTGTACTGCTGCAGCCTAAGAACTGCCATGATTTTTTCTATAATTCTACATTGTTTTAGCTTGCTAGCTGAAGAGAATTTGAGCTAGAAAAATATGTCGCCTTGGGGCTGAAGTTTGGTGACAGAAATTCAGATTTTACTGCCTATTTTTCTAGCTACAACTGACTTTTATGTGTAAACTCTTGTGATTGTCACTGATGAATCGTTAAGGTTCATAATTAGCAGACAAGTTATAACTGTATTACTCAATTCCTCTTTTTCAAATTTGTCCAGAATTGAGCAAAACCTGTCAAGTGCATTTCTTGAGACTTTGTTCAGTGTAAGAATCTTCTAACTAGATTTGTGCACTAAGAATTTGGAAAATGCTAGTAACTTATTGTTGCAGAGGCAGATAATTAAGAAGTAAAATACTGAATGCACGAAACAATCAATAAAAAAGAACGTGCTTTTCCAGCATATATGCAATTTCACCAAAAAGTAATATCAGCATTTCTTTTTTTTTTGATTGTTAACACTAGCAGTGCTTTTCAAAAAAAATTAGTGTTTCTTGATTTATTTTTCACCAATAATGCTTCTTGATTTACCTGTATCTATGTTAGTTATCGAGGCGGTCAGTGTATCATCAATCTTCATCAGGGTCTACTTCCTAGCTCCTGCAAGTAAAGATATCTGATTAAATAGAGTATAAAGATCAATGAAGGAGTTCACAATCAGCAAGCTATTTGAAATGAAACACATGAACGAAACCTTTCAATTACTAGAGCACCTAATAAATATTTCGATGCACTGAAGGTTTGATAGGTAGAACTGTAACAGAAGCAATACACTCGTTAAACAATTTCGTATATAAAGGGCGAGAAGAGATGCATATATAAGGGGATAAAAGGTTAGAAAAGGAAGCAACTAAAATGGTAGATATGAAGCCAATTGCATATTTAATGAAACTATAGCCAGGGAGCACCCAAATATTATCAAATAAAATAAATGAAAAGTAAAAAAAAGGGTTAGTATATTTACTCCCTTCTCAATCTTCCCGAACTATGCAAGATCTGATTCATGCGGCGTCATGATACATAGGCAATCCCCATCGAATTCGATCATAGTCATAAAAAGAAGAAGTGAGAGAAAACGAAAGTGAAAAAAAAAGTTGAGAAAAGAAAATTAAAGAGAAGAGTGAAAAAATAAATGAGAAAAATAAAGAGCGGAAATAACAAAAAGAGAAAGAAAAGAAATCGAGACATGAAAAATTCAAAAAAGAAGGAGAGATAAAATTGGAAAGGGACGTCTAAAGGCCGGGATGAAACACGTAACCGTTCAAACACATGGTAGAAACGTTTAACTATTAGGTGCATTGCATCCCCAATATGTGATTCCCTATGTGTTAATTGTCTCAAACTAACCCGGTTGTTGTGTGTGCAAATAAGATAGGTCATATTTAGGTGGTTGGTTTTGTAGTAGTCTGACTTCTCGTCCTTCACAAGTTCCAAAGGCAGAGATGGCCTCCGCAAGCAACCTACCAATCATCGATCCTGTGGATAGCCCGACATCGGCTATTCTGCAGCCGCAATCAGCAACTGCTGAAGAAAATAGAATGTTGCGTCACTGCATGTTGGAAATGTGGGATGCCTGGTCTAACGGTAGGGAACCGCCAAGTGTAATTCATGGTTTTACTGAGTCGATTCCTATTTCAGATGGGTTTTTTCGACATCCTTGTGCCCAATTCTATCTTCCTATGTGGGCGCCCTTTAATGCCGTCCAATGAACCCGAAATGCCTTCTGTGGATCACCCCCCAGGCGTCGGATTCAAGGGCAACCCCAACAATGTTCGCTGCACCACCAATCTCCACTATGGTACATCCAATAGTGCCCAAGCCAAACTCTTACCCTCAGCACCTAGAATATGAGTCTCCCATGGGTCAGCAAAGAGCAATGAGGAACCCTGAGCAGGAAGAAATGGCTCGGAAGATGAGAAGCCTAGAGCAAAGCTTAAAGAACATACAAGATTTGAGTGGTCAGAAGAGTCTCTCCTACTCCGATTTATGCATGTTCCCACAGGTTCACCTGCCGGTTAGTTTCAAGACGCCAAAGTTTGGAAAATATGACGAACATGGAGACCCAATCACTCACTTGAAGCGATATTGTAACCAGCTGAGGGGTACGGGTGGAAAAGATGAGTTGCTGATGGCCTATTTCGGAGAAAGCCTCACCTGGATCACTTCTGAATGGTATATGGATCAAGAAATTACTCATTGACATGTGTGAGACGATTTGGCCCGAGATTTTTTTTGCCAGTTCCAATATAATGTGGACATCTCTCCCGACAAGAACTCTTTGTCCAATTTGAAAAAGAAAATTGCGGAAAGCTTCCGAGAATATGCTGTCAAATGGCACGAGCAAGCCGCCCGAGTAAAGCCCCCCATGGACGAAACTAAAATGGTTACGGTCTTCCTACGGGCCCAAGAGACAGACTATTTCCAGAATATGATATCTGCTATGGGTGGACCGTACGCCGAGGCTATCAAAATTGGGGAGATGGTCGAAAATGGTTTAGAAACAGGCCGAATTTTGAGTCAAGCTGCTTTTAAGGCTGCATCACATGCTGGTCAGAATGGGTCCGGGGGTTGGATAAGCAGAAATGAGATAGAAGAGGGAGCCATGATGGCTTCGAGCTCGAAGGGGGCTCGCAGGGCATTCAACCAATCATACATGCTTCCTAACGTCCCACAACACTATTATCCCTATCAATATTATGCTACATATGTCGTGGCACCGCCTCCCTATGCGGTGATGAACGCACAATCTTATACGTGACCACATCATTATACCCAAAATCGAGCTCCCCTTCCCATAAAGGCCCATCCTTACCAAGCTCCATATAATCCCCAATCAAATGTTCCCCAATACAATCCTCGCCCAAAGGAGCCTCTCTAAAAGAATCAGTTCACCCCTATTGGTGAATCATACTCTAGCTTGTTCCAAAAGTTGGTTAGGACAGGTTTGTTGCAGCCAGTGGCCCCAAATTGGCCGAACCCCGAGTCCCCCTCGCACCGAGCTGATGCCAGATGTGAATACCACTCAGGAGCAGTGGGGTATGACACTGAAGATTGTTGGACTCTTAAAAGAGCCATGGAAGACCTCATCGAGGTCCGGACAATAGTGCTTAGGAATGAAGAAAACCCTAATGTAATGAACAATCCCCTACCAGCTCACATTGGGCCAGTAGTCGGAATGGTTTGTGAAGATGAAGAATTTTATCCGGCACTTTAGGCCACTGCATCCATTGCCGAGACAGAAGAAAAGCCAAAAAACGGTCGCCAAGCCTGAAAGTTCCCCCATCAGAGGAGTCTCGGTAGCTAGTCTTGCTATCCTTTCTGCGTCTGGATTATCNNNAAAAAAAAAAAAAACAGTTGCCAAGCCTGAAAGTTCCCCCCGTTAGATGGGAGCCTCGGTAGACATGTCTTGCTATCCTTTCTGCGTCTGGATTATCTCAGGGTGTGATCCGGATGTTTTACTTTATTGTCTTACTTTCCGATGTAAACCCTTCTATCTTTAAACTTCAAAAAAAAAAAAATCAATCAAAAAGAAAAAAAATCAAATGGAATTAATATTTCATTTTCCAAGAATGTCTTTTTTCTTATTCTACTTTCAGTTCTGTTTAAATGCATATTTCAATAACATGACATGCCTGCGGACTTCATGCCCAGATCTTAAAACGCGGTCAGACTTCGAAATAATGAATCAAGAGTCAGAATGCAAATGAAGATCAACGAAATAAAACAATCAGGATAATCAAAGGAAAATTGATTCAGATTGGAAAAGGTCCATACATTACTGCAAGAGTACTGCCAAAAGAGTGTGTTTATACTTGGGATACATCGAAGGAAATGTCCCTAAAATAACTGTCAACACAGATGCAGTCAAAAGATCCTAAAGCGTTGTCAGACCTCAAAATAATGAATCAATGATCAGAATGCAAATAAAATTAGGTCAAGGAAATAAAACATTAAATCGGAACAACCAAAGGAAAATTGGTTAAGATTGGAAAGGTCCATGTATTGCAACAAGAGTACTGCCAAAAGAGTGCGTTGTACTTGGAATACATCGAAGAAAATGTCCCTGAAACAACTGTCAACACAGGTGAAGTCAAAAGGTACTATGTTTGATCCTCCACATATTTTCAAATGTTCTTTGATTGGGATGAAGAAGGCTTTCATTCTCACTACCCAAACACCATTAACCCTTTTTCCAACCCTTTGAGCCGATTACCTTCCTTTGATTACCCTCTTTGGAACTTGAAAGTGTTATTGAAAAAAAAAAGCAACAAAAAGAGACATAAAGAAAATGAAATGAAAGAAAAAAAAGAGAAAAAAAAGAGATGAAAAAAAAAGAACAAGGAAAGCAAAAGAAAGAGAAAACAAAACAAAAGTTCCATGAACTATGTTCGACTTGATTCCGAAAGGATACGTAGGTAGCCTCTCCCTGGGGTTCAGTCAGACCAAAATAAAAATTCAAACTCTCCCAAAAGTGAAACTGGGGCAGAAATTATAATGGTTTGACGATGAGTTCGCCTGAAAGGTTCCAAAGTTATAATTCAGTCCAAATTCTTTTTACCCCATATCCCGTTCAAGTCCTTCCAATCAGTCGGCAAAGATGACCAAAATTGGAGGATACAATTATTTGGATCTCATGCAAGCAAATGAGAGAAAAGTAAAAAGAGAGAGTCTTATTGGTGAAAACCCACACGGGCACCGTAAGGCGACAGTGAGTAGAGAAATTGTAAATGAGAGAGTCTTGCTAGTGAAAACTTACAAAGAGCACTACAAGGTGACGGTGAGAAGAGAAATGAGAGAGTTTAGTCGGTGAAAACCCGCAAGGGGCACCACTGATCGAAAAGAGGATAATTGGTCACTGATATGGAAATGGTCCGGGGCAAGGTTTCTCAATCTCGAGGTAATAGTTGTGATGAATTTCTGAGAGTCAGACGGTTTATACGGATCAGACATCCAGTCCAAAAGGCATGTCATGTTCATTGAAGTCCGCATGCACTCCAGATAATTCCTTCTTTCCTTTCCCCGAAAGGGACACCTTTTGTTTAAATTCATTGTCAGTTCTGTCATTTATTTTTCTTTTGAATCCCTTTCGGTCTAACTCTATTCCGAAACCAAGGCAATAAAGGATGGCAAGACTGATTTACAAGGCTCTGATTTGACACAGGCTAATATGCAAAAGGCACCCAGCCTCGTCAGGGGCATCGAGTCGATCTCGACTGGCCATAGCGGCTGATGCTTCAAACTCAAAAACCCTTGGAAGGAGAAAATCAAATTGAAGGGACTATAAAAGCGAATGAAGTGAAAGGTTGAGTCCCACATGGCTAACCATATCGGCAAGGTTTGAAAAGCCGAAATATTCCAAATACCCTAAAGTTAAAGTTGGAAGAAAAGTCAGAAATGAAAGGAAAATAAAGGCGAAATAAATTTGGAAAGGTTAAGTCCCGCGACTAACCGTTGCAGCAGAATTTGAGGGGCCAAAACTCCCGCGATACTCTGAAAATCCAAAAGAAAAGCAAGTGAAAGGCCTACAAAGGCAAAACAAAAATATTGGGTCCCACGTGACCGATCTCCATGGTAAAATCTGGAAAGCCAGGGTCCTCGGGATTAGAGATGAAACCCAATCCCCAGCAAGCAAGCAAGCGGTTGAGATCTTCGTCAAAAGAGCCGAGACCAAGAACTTGAAATAATCAAGGCCACAAAACCAACCACCGTTTCAAACTAACAAATTGTTCTTTGTTGAAATAAGAAACAAGTGCAACTCAAAAGCAACCGTGCATAAAACATGTGCAACCAAAAGAAATTGTGCAAGGGTTGGAAGGAGCTTTTGCAGCATTGACTCCAAAAAAGGGAAGTTTCCTCCAAAAAATCCTTTCCCGCATGCATGAAAATAAAAAAAAAATATTATAATAAATAAAATTAAAAAAAGAGAGAAAAAGAAAAGAAAAAGAAAAAGAATAAATGAAGTTGAAAATGATTCAAACCTAAAGTAGCATAGGGTCCCCAATCCATAGCCAATCCTTTTCCAACCAAGGACAGTCCATTCCTTAGTTGATGCCAACATAGGATCCCACTCCCTAGTAGACACCATCATAACCGGGTGATCTTTTCTCTTCCAGACACCAGCATAACCTGGTGATCTTTTCTTGACACTGGCATAACCCAGTGATCTCCTTTTCCCAGGCAGCAGCATAACCTGTTGACATTTCCAGACACCGGCATAACCTGGTGATTTTTCTGACAACATCATAACTTGTTGATCATCTCCTGACACTGGCATAACCCAGTGATCTCCTTTTCCCCAGGCAGCAGCATAACCTATTGACCCTTCCAGACACTGGCATAACCTGGTGATCTTTCTAACAACAACATAACTTGTTGATCATCTCCTGACACTGGCATAACCCAATGATCTCCTTTTCCTCAGGCAACAACATAACCTGTTAACCTTTCCAGACACCGGCATAACCTGGTGATCTTTCTGACAACAGCATAACCTGTTGATCATCTCCTGACACTGGCATAGCCCAGTGATCTCTTTTACCCCAGGCAGCAGCATAACCTGTTGACCCTTCCAGACACCGACATAACCTGGTGATCTTTCTGACAACAACATAACTTGTTGATCATCTCTTGACACTGGCATAACCCAGTGATCTCCTTTTCCCCAGGCAACAACATAACCTGTTGACCTTTCCAGACACTGGCATAACCTGGTGATCTTTTCCTGACAACAACATAAGCTATTGAACATTTCCTGACACTGGCATAACCCAGTGATCTCTTTTTTTCGGCAACGACATAACCTGTTGACCTTGCTAGACACCGGCATAACCTGGTGATCTTTCTTGACAACATCATAACCTGTTGAATATTTTTCAGACACCGGCATAACCTGGTGATCTTTCCTAACAACAGGATAACCTGTTGATCATTTTCTGACATTGTCATAATCCAATGATCTCTTTTCCGGCAACAACATAACCTGTTGACCTTCCCAGGCACTAGCATAACCTGATGATTTCCTTCTTGACAACGGCATAACCTATTGATCCTTCTCAGACACTAGCATAACCTGGTGATTTTTTCTTAACTACAGCATAACCTATTCATCGCTTTCAATAATAAAGTAGTGTAGATTTTCTTATAATAACTCACGAAATTTTCCTAGTGGAAACTAGGGCAGAAAATTTCATTTGTTTGCCTTTTGATTTTTGCGCAGATTGCATTTTTAGGACAGTGGACTCGAGACGACCAAAAGAAGAAGTTTCGGTCCAGAATAATCAGAACAAAAAGAGAAAAGAGAAGGTCAAATCCAAAGTGCAGAAGCGGGGAAGACATGGACTATTCATGACGAGGTCGAAGTCATCCATTCTGTATATCCTACCTTGATCCAAAGAACGATAAGATGAAACCAGCACCTGCGGCTAACAAGCATCACGATCCAGGTCAGAGTCAGCAAAAGGCAAGACTCAAGACCAAGTTTTAGATAGGAATCTTGTAACTAGTAGCTGATAGGTTTAGTTAGTCTTTTGTTTTGTTACTTTGGTGTAATAAGGAGCTCAGCAAGCAGTAAACAACAACAACAACAGTGAAATCACAGCTTCCCGGTAGTCCCAGCTACCAAAACTTCCAGAACTACACTGACCTGATTCCTTTATAGCCAAGGATATGTAGGCAACCTCCGAAGCATCGATCAAAATTTTTCAAAATGCTTCCAAATGGAATACCAAACGGGCAAAAATTGCTCGTAGTTTCTCATTATCTTTACCCGAAAACTCTTCATGTTCTCGAGCAAAGAGGGGCAGTTGTGAACATCTAATTTTTGCCTCGCATGGAAATTACTCCTAAAAATAATCAAAAATAATTTTTAATGAATTTTAGGAATTTCTCTTTATTTAGTTGTATTTCACGCATGTTTAATGTTTTAAAATCATAAAAAATGTTCGAATTTTGATTTCATAGCATGTTAGATTTTAAACTGTATTTTTAGGATTTAATTATATTGTTAAATGCATCGTAAATAAAAAATTACATTCGTACGTTAATTAATTAGTTAGTTGCATTAGTCTATCATTAGGTAAATAAATAAATAGGCTAGCCAAAAATAGGATTTAAATTAAAAATTGAGCCTAAAGTGGCTAAAAGAATGAGAAAAGAGGGGTGTCCAAATTGGGCCAAAAGCAGTGGTCCAGTATCTCAAATTCCGTCCCAAACCCACCGGTCCAGAACCCGCGACCCGCCTACCGACCCGTTCTCCCCCCTATTAAAACATAACCTAAACCTAAATGAAAGACCTAGACCTAATCTCGATGATGAGCGTCGTTTCCCCTTTTTCCCTTCTTCCTCACCCTCTCATCTCTAATACATAGATCAGAGACCTATATCTAAAAACATACATGCCTCTTTTGCTCCCTCTAAACATTAGGCTATTTCTTCAAGAACCCAAAACAAATCTTATCTTCTTCACACATCTCTCTTCAAGGATCAAACAGTCGCCGGAACTTCACCCACCTCCTATTCAAAAATCGACAGGCTCCTCCTTGCGCCGCCATCGTTGAATGCCGCGACTTGCCATGGCCACAACGACCTCACTTCTCATTTTCCTCACCCCGTACCGTCACTAACCTGGCCGGTGACAGATCTGGCCGGAAAATGCCATAAACGGCGGACTCCTTCCCCTGGAGCTTCTTTTTCTTCTCTATTTTGTGGCCGATTCTGCTTGTTTCTCTAGATTTTCTGAGCTTCTCTTGAGTTTCATTGAGTCGACCAGGTTAGTTTGAAGTTATCTATGTATTTTTGGTAAATTATTGAACGATTGAATTCTTACTATGCTTTGAAGATTTGCTCCCTGATTTTGTAGTTCTCATGTGTAAAGGATGATGCTGATTTGAAATAGGCCCATGTTCATTCCCTACTCCTCCTACTATTTTTCTTACAATTTTGATGAGTGGGACCAAATTGGTTTGTCTATGACAAAGTGGCTAGGATCTGCATCTGTTCATACTAAGTTTGTGTATTTTTTTTAGTTAATTATGTGAGCAATAGTTAGTGTTTTGAAGTTCATTTTGCCCGATTTGGTGTTGTTTTGTGTTCCTGGTAATTGAAATATTTTTGGAGGCTCGAAGAATTAAATCCGAAGATTGTTTGGTTCCAGAATTCCTAAAAAGCGTAGTTTTGGTAGAATAGTTCGAGTAGTAAATAATGAAATATAAAGGGGAGCACGCAACATATGTGGCGTAAAACCTGTCCTAAAATCATCCTCATTAAAGTTGTTATGTTTTTGTTATTTTGGGTGCCTTATCGATCAGATTAACTGACAATGAATACTTATTTATCAACTTTGCCGTGGAGTTTGAATCCTTAATGAAGTAGATCACTATTTGTTAGATTCAATTGAACCTGAACTAGTTAAAATGTGTTTAAAGTTAGAGGTTAATGAATTGGGAAACTACACGGAGTCATGGGTTTTGCAATATGATTTGGGTTTGTGTTGTCCTTTGGTATTGATTCTACGAGGGTAGATGACTTTTTAATGATCCCAAAAAATTACGTATACATTCCTTCCATAATTCTTATCCATAATCAATGGCCTCACAACAAATCTCAAAACCTTAGGAAAATAAGTTATGAATTTTCGTAGCGTGATTTGGCGTGATTAATAAATCATCGTGACTATGAGCACTGTTCCCGTGGCATGGTTACGATACATAATTTCCACTTCGAGTGTGCGTTTCACGTGACCCGACTATAACTTCGAAGATTAAAATAAACATGTCACGAATCGCGGGTGCATTTCATGTGACGCGGTTTACAACATGTACCAAAGCGACAAGTGTACGACATCGCGACTTGTTTCAAAATAATCCCATAAATATCAAAAGCGGTTTATGTACATATTCTACAAGCTAAAAATACCCTTTTTAGATAAAACTTATAAAACTTTGAAAGTAATCAAATATTGTTTCAAGAATTTTAAATTGTCACGACCATAGTCATGACTATATAATCTACACTCGGGTGTGACAACTCATCTCCCCGACTCTAAACTCTAAATAATAATAAAAGTCACATGTTGTAATTGCGGGTGCATTTCATGTGGAGCGGTTACAATGTGTCGAAAAATTAACAAGTGCACGCCATCGTGACTTGTTTCAAGATAAATCCATAAATATTGAAAGCGGCTAAAATTAAAAGGCTAAACGCACAATAGGCTAAAACACGTAAAACCAGATAATTTGGGTCAAAATATTAATAGTTAAGTGACCGTTCTAGAATCACGAAACTCGGGAATGCATAACACCTTCTCCCGGGTTAACAAAATTCCTTACTCGAAAATCTGGTCGAAGACAAATCAAAACAGTGTCAAAATTCTTCGGTTTGGGATTTCACTAAACGGCGTCCTGGAACATCGTCAAAAATCCGGGGGCGACTCTGAAAACTAATATAAATCCCAAATTCGAATAATGTCACTTAAAATGGAAAAAATCCCTTATTACCCCTTTATTAATCCGGGGTAGTGAAAAAGGAGATGTGACATCCGGGATTGAGGGAGGATATCTCATTGAGGCTGTTGTTAAGTCCCGGAATCACCCTACTCAAGTGGTTCGTAATTTATTACCTCCTTTATTTTTATTTTGACACAACTTATCATTTTTATCAAATTAATCCATGTATCCGTATAACCACAAATAAATTTAATTTATTATTTATTTTTAGGGCAAACAATATTATCAATGCGGAACTTAATAAGGCAATCAAGTATTGTATTGAGTTATGTAACGATTAATTTTTTCTTGTATGACTTATATGACTGGGCAATAGAAAAGTAAAAGACAGTGAAACTGTCCAATATGATTGCTTGTTGTCTTTTTTCTTGTGCGTCGGAAAGAAAAAATGGCATGGTTTATTAATTTTAGACCACTAATTAACAAATAAATTTTATTGCCCATTCAAGAATTAAAGAAGAGGAATCTCAACTATTGGGTGTCAAACACTAAATAACCAAGAAAATGACTTTTTGAAAATATTAAATAACTGAAAAGATTTTTTTTGTTTATTTGAATAAGCTAAGTGTACGATAAGCGTGCTGCTAACATGTGCCCTACCGGAAATGGGGAGGGGAATACCGGCAAAGAAAGCTGTAAAGGTACAACTTGTGGAATTTATCGCAAATGAAGGAAAACTAACTGGATCTGGCAAAACTCCACTAGGAACCCTAATTATTAATGTCGGCGTATCTATGCCTAAATCAATGGGTAGTGAGATTAGGGAAGTGAGCCCTACTGTCACCACATGCTCGAAATCAATGGAGATTTCGAGCAAAGGAATCTCAACTATTAGGTGTCAAACACTAAATAACCAAGAAAATGACTTTTTGAAAACATTAAATAAGTGAAAAGATTTTTTTTGTTTGTTTGAAAAAGATAAGTGTACGATAAGCGTGCCGCTAACATGTGCCCCACAGGAAATGGGGAGGGGAATACCGGAAAGGAAAGCTGTAAAGGTACAACTTGTGGAATTTATCGCAAATGAAGGAAAACTACTGGATCTGGCAAAATTCCACTAGGAACCCTAACTATTAATGTCGGCGTATCTATGCCTAAATCAATGGGAAGCGCGATGAGGGAAGTGAGACCTACTGTCACCACATGCTCGAAATCTATGGAGATTTCGAGCATTAAAGAAGATGAATCTCAACTATTGGGTGTCAAACACTAAATAACCAAGAAAATGGCTTTTTGAAAACATTAAATAAGTGAAAAGATTTTTTTTGTTTGTTTGAAAAAGCTAAGTGTACGATAAGCGTGCCGCTAACATGTGCCCCACAGGAAATGGGGAGGGGAATACCGGAAAGGAAAGCTGTAAAGGTACAACTTGTGGAATTTATCGCAAATGAAGGAAAACTACTGGATCTGGCAAAATTCCACTAGGAACCCTAACTATTAATGTCGGCGTATCTATGCCTAAATCAATGGGAAGTGCGATTAGGGAAGTGAGACCTACTGTCACCACATGTTCGAAATCTATGGAGATTTCGAGCATTAAAGAAGATGAATCTCAACTATTGGGTGTCAAACACTAAATAACCAAGAAAATGGCCTTTTGAAAACATTAAATAACTGAAAAGATTTTTTTGTTTGTTTGAAAAAGCTAAGTGTACGATAAACGTGCTGCTAATATGTGGCCCACCGGAAATGGGGAGGGGAATATCGACAAGGAAAGTTGTAAAGGTACAACTTGTGAAATTTATCGCAAATGAAGGAAAACTAACTGGATCTGGCAAAACTCCACTAGGAACCCTAACTATTAATGTCGGCGTATCTATGCCTAAATCAATATGCAGTGCCATTAGGGAAGTGAGCCCTACTGTCACCACATGCTCGAAATCAATGGAGACTGACAAGGTGAATCAAGATTTAACCATGCAATCGATGAAGGCCGGCTCTAGCAATACAACAATTACTCAATCAGAAC
Organism: Nicotiana knightiana; assembly: GCA_005239525.1. NCBI lineage: Eukaryota > Viridiplantae > Streptophyta > Magnoliopsida > Solanales > Solanaceae > Nicotiana > Nicotiana knightiana. The sequence continues at coordinate 17,481 of ML422279.1, read as the reverse complement.
TGGTGGCAGCAACTAATCAACTAGGAACAAATGGGAATACACTCAGCAGGATGCTAGTGCGACAATGACAACTGAAACGCAAGAGACACAAGTGATGGATAAGGGGTAAAAGACTTGGGCAGACCTAGTTGCAGGTAACAAGTTTGTTGCAAGAGGGATGAATTTAACCTTCATTGATACCATGATACAAAATGGTGAAAAAATAGTGGAATTGCAGCAAACTGAGATTGAAAAAGGGACTGAGAAATGAAGGCTGACAGTAATCATGTATGTCATCGGGGAAATACCTAGTATAGGGGCTATTGAGAGGTTTATTGCTTCTCAATGGAACTTTGTGTCTAAGCTCAAGGTGTATTACCATAATGATGATTTTTTGTGGTAAAGTTCAATAGCCTAGATGAATGCAATTAAGCTCTATACTATGGACCATATATGATCAAGCAAACCGGTTATCACCAAAGCATGGAGAACAAACTATTATTTCAATGAAGAGATACTGAAGACTATCCTATTATGGATAAGATTACCCAACTTACCTCTTAATTGCTGGGAAATGATAAGATGAGTCGAATTAGGAGTAGCTTAGGGAATCCTATTATACGGATGATTGCACTACTAAGATTGATTGTATCTCCTATGCTAGGATACTTGCGGAAATGGATATCACTAGGCTGCTTCCCACAAAGGTGAAACTGATGGATTCCAATGGAAAGCAGTTTGATCAGGTGATTGACTATGACTGAAAACCAGCGTATTGCACCAAGTGTCTCCAATACGGGCATAGCTACCAGAATAGAACAAATCAAGAACCTCAATAGATTTGGCACAACATGCAAACACATGAATGAAAAGTAAAATAGGGTAAAACGGCTGGAACTTCAAAATAGGAAACATCACAAGAACAAGTTGTGATCCTGCAGTCAGGAGGGCACCAAAAAGAGGACATGGCGATCCAACAAGTTGAAGCGATAGAAAAACTGAAAAGGGGGTACAAATGCAAATTTCAAAGCCTAAGATCCCAGAGTCACCATCTCCAATTATCAATAATGACAAGGAGGAAGGATGTCAGGCTCTTAAAAGCAGGCATGGGGCAAAAAATGCACAAACAACCATTGAGTAATCGATGGATGTAATGAATGACTTCAACCTGCTCAAGGGGAATGAGGGGCAAAAGGAGTTTTTCAAGTACACAGATGTGTGGTCCGAGTAGCCACATAGGAGATAGGGGAAGTGCACAATTCCAAATGAAGCTTGTCACTTGGAATGTGAGAGGTCTCACTAAGAGTTATAAGAATAAGGAGTTAAAGAAGTTTATAAAGGATAATAATGTGGGAATTCTTGCAATCCTAGTGCATAAGGTTAAGGAACACTATGCTAGCGGAATAATAAAGAAAATAGCTTCATAGTGGCAATGATGTAATAACTATAATGTAAATGAGAAAGGAAGAATATGGATCCTTTGGGATCCAGATCAAGTATAGTTTAATGTGCTGGATAAACAGGAGCAATTTATACATGGTAAAACTCTAGTATATTCTCCAAAGACAGCATTTAGTTTCACAGCTGTGTATGGATTACATAATACAGGAGATAGGAAGAGATTATGGTTTGGCCTGAAAAGTTGGCATTAACAACAACAAGGACCTTGACTATGCATGGGAGATTTCAATGATGTTCTATATATAGCAGACAAAGCAAATGGCAGCCTTGTACAGGAATTCCAAGATTTCCTTGATGATACATGTCTGAATCAGAGCAGTAGGGAGGAACTACTCCTGGACAAATAGTCATTTGTTTAGCAGAATTGACAAGGCACTAGGAAATACATAATGGATGATCGAGATGACTCAATCAAATTTGTTGGTAATGGACCCTTACTTATCAGATCACTCACCACTAGGTATCCAAATGGAAGAATTTTCAAAGAAGTCCAAACAATTCAGATTCTTCAATCACATTGCAGATCATGATGACTTCCAAAACATAGTGAATGAAGCTTTGGGTGGATAATCAGGATCATGTATGAAGGAATTATGGGTAACACTTAAGAAGGTGAAGAATGCCATTAAGACCTTGCATACCACAGAGTTCCAGGGTATAAAGGAAAGAGTTAATAATACTAGAAAAAAGTTGAAAGAAGTCCAGGAAAAGGCAAGAGATAGCAATGCATCTTACAACATCTTTGAAGAAGAAAAAGAGTTGAGAAAGCAACTACAATAATGGGGGTCAATTGAGGAAAGTATATATCAATGGAAGTCTAGGATCCAATGGTTAAACCTAGGATTTCTGCCTACTTCTATGCCTCCATGAAGAATATAGTTAGTCAAAACAACATCCGAAAGCTGATAAGCTCAGAAGGAGAAATTATTCAAATTGAAAAAGACATTGAACATGAAGTTATTGGCTTTTACGAAAGGCCATTGGGCTCTTTTGTCTGTAGATTTCCAGCAATTCAACCTGGGGTGATGAAGGAAGGTAACATTCTAGAAAGGAAGCAGCAACTACAACTTATTGAACCTGTAACTGTTGCATAAGTATACAATGAACTAGGTGGATTTGATGATAAGAAAGCTCCAGGTTGTGATGGGTTTAATTCGCTATTCTTTAAAAGGACATGGTCAACTATAGGGCAGGGAATCACAAATGCAACTGCCAGGTTCTTTGCCACAAGAGAGATGCACTTGTCAATCAATTTCACCTCTGTCACTCTGATACCAAAGGTGAAACATCCCTCAAGTATAATAGAATTCAGACCTATTTCATGCTATACGGTACTGTATAATATTTTATCTAAGATCCTAATAAAAATACTACTTGGGGTTATGGATGCTTTGGTCGATAATAGTCCATCAACTTTTGTTTCAGGGAGAGTTATCACTAACAACATTATACTAAGCTATGAGCTAGTGAAGTGGTATGGTAGGAAAGGGGTATCACCTAGATGCATGATCAAACTAGACATGCATAAGGATTATGACTTTGTGGAATGGCCTTTTTAGAAAAAATCCTCATCGGCCTAAATTTCTCTACTGTGTTTGTCAATTGAATCATGAAATATGTTTGCACAGTCTCATACTCTATCTTGATAAATGGCAGCCAACAGAACCATTTAAAGCCAAGAAGGGACTAATACAAGTGGATCTATCGTCACCCTATCTATTTGTTTTAGTCATGGAGTACTTATCAAGGATGCTTAAAACCCTACAAACCAAACCGGATTTCAATTATCATCCTAAATGTGATAAACTAAACATAATGCAGTTGGGTTTGCAGATGATATTCTGCTGTTCTGCAGAGAAGATACTATATCAGTTCAAATGATGTATGATTGTTTCAAAAGATTTCAATGGCCTCAAGTTTGACAACAAATATTTAGAAAAGTTCCATCTATTTTGGTGGTGCGAGCCAAACTGTACAATAGGAGATCCTAGACTCATTGGAATTCTCTAGAGGTGAACTCCCTTTTAAGTATTCAGGGGTGCCCCTGAGTATAAAAGAGATCTCGATTATGCAATGCCAACCATTAATTGAGAGAATGCTGGGAAGAATCAATTCTTGGACTTCCAAGTACTTGTCTTATGCAAGCATACTACAGATTATTAAAACTGTACTGTTCTCCATTCATATTTACTGGCCACAGATCTTTGTAGTGCCAAAAAAGATCATTAAGAAGATTGAGACTACATGTAGAACCTACTTATGGACAGGTGGAGTGGAGAACTCAAGAAAGACCTTACTAGATTGGGAAAAAGTGTACTATCCAAGGACCCTAGGGGGTTTCAATGTACTGGATTTATATACTTGGAACTAGGCAGCCATATGCAAGCTCCTATGGAACTTATGTAAGAAGAAAGACAGGTTGTGGGTGCAATGGCTCCATATATACTACGGGAAGGTACAACCTATATGTGATGCTTCTCCAATACAAGCATCATAGGTCGTTCTGAAGATTTTTAAGGCTAAAAGCTATATTGAGGAAGCATGACTAAGCATGAATGAGTTGATTAACTAGGAACACTTCTCCATTAAGAAGCTTTATCTGAAAATGTGAGGTAGTTTCCAGAAAGTAGCTTGGAAGAGATTGATCTGCAATAATATAGGAGTCCCATAATGGATCTTTAAAATAAATTTGGCTATACATAGGAGACTACTCACGAAGGACAGACTAGTTGCGTGGGAGGTTTCTCAAGATCTTGACTACTCCTTGTGCAGGGAGGCTGCCGAGTAGGGGTGGGTATCGGTCGGTTCGGTTTGTTTATGAATATTATCAGTTTAGCATATCGGTTATTGGTTTACAAATATGATAAACGAATAACCAAACCGATAAGATATTAGTTATTGGTTAATCGGTTATCGATCATTATCAGTTTACCCGATAAGATAACTCAATCTAGAGTTAAGCAAAAAAGAGAAGACAATTCACTCGAGTTAAGCAAAAAAGAGAAGACTTCACACATAGTACACTACCCAATTCTACATTCTAACCATAACTAATATTTGAAGCATGTTTCATTTGACAAATTCATGACCTGTGCAATATCAAAAATTGGTACTACAACTCCATAAGCATTCCATCTCCAATTCACTGGAAATATTAGTTAACAGGAACATAAATTACAACCTTTTAGAGATGGGTAGGTAATATAATGTGGATGTGATTAGTGGAGGGCATTTTAAATCAAATTCAATAGATCAGGGGCAGTTTTGATCTTTTTAGTTTTATTTTAAATGGTCTATTAGTTTTTAGGGTATTTTTGGCCCAAAAAAAAATATATCGGGGAAAATTTTGGCTCAATGCACGAACATAGGGCATTTTTGTATCAAATCCAACAAGTTCGGAGTAATTTTGGCCCAAATCTAATAAGTACCAACCATAAAATTATCATGTTATAATTTCTTTGTGCATTTAAACTAGGGCAAGTTACACACTTGACTGTTTAACAAAAAATAATTACATTTGCTAGTTAAATATACGAAAAATATAATTAAGGGGTGTTCTTGATATCACCTATGAATTAAGGAAAATGATCACCTCCAATGATACTTCCTTATATTAACACTAAAAGACACACTAAGGGGACTATAACAATAAGGGCAAATCGATATTAAAGTAGTAATAAAATATATCCAACATTGTGCTTCCAGGTTTGAGTTGCAAAAAATAAATTCTAGCAGAAGAGAAAAAGGGAACTATTTCAATATTACTGTCCAAATATTATTTATTTATTTATTATAAAGTGACTTAATTTTGAAACGAGTTTTAAATCAGCAACCATAAAAATGGCTAGTTGTCAAAAGTCGTCGTGCTGGAAATATACGTATCTGAACCCTAATACTAGTGACGGTTTTAAATCATTGCATTTTCCTCCGATATTCGGATTGTTTTTTTTGTTTTTTTAATTTCCTGTAGTTTTAGTAGTACAATTTATACATGTTACTATAACAATAAAAAATTTCAGAAAGTGCGAAGATGGTATTGTCATGGTTTTCATAATGTTTTCCCTTGGATGAAATGTGATGAAAAAGGTGGGTTTTTATAAAGATGCTTTAATACAATTATTCATTCATCTTTTTTATCCTATTCCACCTAAGTTTCGTTATAAGAGTGGATAATGGAAGAATAATTGAAAAGGATTTGATTGTTTCATCATTTTTTTCTCTCGTAGTGACCATTACCTAAAATTATCATACAAAAGTGAGTGACGTATGATAATCCTGGTGATTTGTTTTACTATTAAAAGTTGACAATAATGATTTGAGTTTTAGTAATTTTCAAGTAATATTTATAATACATTTGACATCATTCGTAAAAGATAGAAGCTTTTTTTTGTTCATCCGGTGAAGGATATTTTAATTTATTCAAGATAATTAAATACCAAAAAATAATTTTAGAATTTTTTTCCTCTCAAAAATATGCTTTTCCTCGTATCAAACATATACTAGCAAAAGGAAGAAGTACTCATCGAATTCATGATCATTTTCTTTTCCCTCCTCTAGTGTTCTAAATATTTGGAGACATTACAATAAAATTATGAGTAAGGGAGTTTTGATATGATCATTGGCGCAAGAAAAAGAACACTTCCCCAACAATTATTGTATGATTATACTTATAATGAATTTGACGTCAAAATATGTTTTTTTGTTTCTTTGTTATTACGACGAAATAGTCGAAAGAAATAGTTCAGCCCTATCTTCAAATGAACAAAAGAAAAGTATTTTAATTAGTTTTATTAGGTAATGTGTTAAAACGTAAAATGCAATATGAAACTGACAACAGATATATGCTAAAAAGGACATACACGTAAAATTAAATATATTTTCAAGAAATTATAAACATTTGATTGAAACATAATTAAATAAAATTTCACACGTTTCATGTTACAAATTTTATAAATAACTTCGTGGCACTTTTTTTTTGTGTACCAGTCTCTCGCCTCTTCTTATTTGCTAAAGCTTTATTTTTTTATGCAAAAGAATCGGGAAAAAAGAGAGGCAAAAAGCAAGAAAAGGCTTCTCCCAAAAGCTTAGATTAGAAAAAGAAAAGAGTGTGACAATACGTTAGCTAGACAAGACCTAAAGGTAATGTATGATGTTACAAATTAAACAATAATTAAGTAATGAAAAGGTTGGCATTTATACTTTTCCTATAGCATCTAGATATGGTATTTGGTTCCATTTTCCAAATTGCTATCACAAGTGTGCTTACACCCACCATTTACAAGTATTAAAAGACATCTTCTGTATGTAATTCCTATTCCATGAGTAGATGCGGAGGCGAATATAATTTTAAAAAGTCAATGTGCCACGAACCAAAATTCGACCTGTCGTGATGGTGTTATCATATTACTAGGCAAGCCGACACTTCACATACACTAACACTTTTAAAACTCGAATATGCGGAAGTAAGTTTAAATAGATTAAGAATTTCACAGATACGGGATGTGTAACTCAAAATCAATACAAGAATCCTTTCAAATGTTCTGGGTGTCACGGAGTACATGAGCATCTATATATGTATAACAGCGTAGTCTGGTACATTGTCTAAAAAGTAAGACAAAATACATAAAACTGAAAGATAGAGAAAGGAAGATGAAGGTTTGCGGACGCCAAGCAGCTACCTCGATGATCTCCGAACGGGTAGACTCCACGATCAACAACTGATGTGCCCGAAAATGCTTGAATCTGCATACGAGGTGCATGGTATAGTGTGAGTACAACCAACTCACTAGGTAAATCAGTAAAATTCTACTATTTTTTTGAATTAACATATTATGAGATTTAAAGCTAGCCCATAAAGCTTCGTGATACGTATATTCGTGTGTGCATGTGCACTTGTCCTCAATTAACCTACTCAATAATATTATGGCATGTAAGGGAAAGAAAATAAGTAAATCAGATAAATGATCAAGAAACTACAAATGTCACATACTGCACGGATAACTCACGTGCTAATAATAGAATCTGCACGGACTACTCACATGCGACACGAACAACTCACGTGTCAATAATGTCAATATATGGATCCCCATGGACAATTCACGTGTTGCACGAATAACTCACGCGCTAACAATAGAATCTACATGGACAACTCACATGCGACACTGACAACTCACGTGTCAATAATGTTAATAAATGGATCCGCACGGACAATTCACGTGTTGCACTTACAACGCATGTGCTAACAATAGAATTTGCACAGACAACTCACACGTGAAACAAACAACTCACGTGTCAATAATGTCAATATATGGATTCACACAGACAATTCACGTGCTGTACGGACAACTCACGTGCTAATAATGTCAATATGTGGATCCACACGGAAAATTCACGTGCCAATAACGTAATCCGCCCGGCATAGCCGCAGGCCCCAATCCAATATATCACACAGAAGCAATGAAGCAAGTGTACAAGTATATCATGAATGAAATAAGATTATTCTATCCCCAGGCTGGCATAAATAACATGCTAAAGTGTAGGCATGTGCAAAGTATGCTATCGTAGCTCAATCCAGAAATTTCATTAATGAAAGGCATTCATCAGGTTCATTCAGGGGTTAAACATCTAAGTAGACTCATCATGGGTCCATTAGATAAATAGTTACCACATGCTAGATATCGAAGTTAGCTTAACAGTAATTTCTGGGCTTATAGGAGCCTGAGCACAACCCAAACATGAATATACAACCCCGGTGCCCGCACGCGGGAGGATCCCCACACAGTTGCACACTCAAAAGCACATGGCTATCAAAATAATTCAGAAAACTAATGCCTCAACCGAGTTTAAATACAATACTTACCTCAAGCAACTCGAATCACTCCGCTAGCAAGCCCTTGCCTCGCGAGTTGACCTCGGACGTCTCGAATCTAGCCATAAACAATTCGATATAATCGACACGGGCTAAAGGAACTCAATTTCAGAAGAAAAATACTAAGTTATTAATCAAAAGTCAAAATCGACTTAATAGCCTGCCCCCGGGCCCACATCTCGAAATTTGCTAAAAGTCACAAAATCCGAAAGCCCAATCATCCACGAGTCCAACCGTACAAAATTACCAAAATCCCAAATCGTCACTCAAATCCCCAAATCAAACTCTCCAAATCCCTATCCTCACACACCCAAATTCCACCTTAAATACACACAAACTAGGTGAGAAATTCTATAGGGAAACAAGATTATTGATAAAAAATGAGCACAAGGGACTTACTTCAAGAAATCCCTTGAAAATCCTTTCAAGAATCGCCAAAACCCGAGCTTAAAATATTTAAAATGAAGCAAAATCGCGAACCCTCATTTTTAAATTTTCTGCCCAGGGGTCTCGCACTTGCGCTTCCCTTGACCACATCTGCATTCCCTCTTTTGCGGATAATTCTCCGCTTCTGCAGAAATCACTAAAGTCCCTCAGGGCGCGCACCTGCGCTCCTAGTTCCGCACCTGCGTAAGCACTTCTATGGCCCGCGATGCACTTCTACGGAAGCAACCTTCGTCTCTCAACTCCGCATATGCGGAGCCTTGCTCACAGTTGCAGGATCACAAATGCGGCTTTTAGTTTGCACCTGCGTCCATCCCCAGCTCCGCACCTGCACAATCCCAGCCGCACCTGCGGCCAACCCCTCAAAGGTGCCATCACACCAGTAGAGTCCCAACTACAACAACCATTCAAACTCAACCTTTGATCCAAAACTCATCCGAAATCAACTCGAGGCCCCTTAGGACATCGACCAAACATACCAACAAGTCATAAAACACGATACGAACTTAGTCACACCTTCAAATCACATCAAAAACACGAATCATACTCGAATTCAAGCCTAATGGAACTAAGGAATTCCAACTTCTACAAACAATGTCGAGATCTATCAAATCACGTCCGATTGACCCCAAATTTTGCACACACGTCACAAATGACACCATATGCCTATTCCGACTCTCGGAACTTCAATCTGATCCCGGTAACCACAAAGTCCACTCACGGTCAAACTTCTAAATTTCCAACTTTCGCCATTTCAACCCTAATTTAACTTTGGACCTCCAAGTCACAATCCGGACATGCTCCTAAGTTCAAAATCACCCAGCAGAGGTAATGGAACCATCAAAAATTCATTCTGGAGTCGTTTACACATTAGTCAACATCTGGTCAACCTTTTCAACTTAAGGTTCCAACTTTGAGACTAAGTGTCTCAAGTTATTATAAGACCTCGCCGGACCCGAACCAACTACCCCGACAAGTCATATAGCAGTTATAAAGTACAAAATAAGCAGTAAATGTGGGAACGGGGCTACAGCTCTCAAAATGACCGACCGGGTCGTTACATCCCCCCTTTTAAACAAAAGTTCATCCTTGAACGGGACTAGAAACGTACATGGAGTCTCAAATAGGCGTGGATATCTACTCCTCATCTCCCGCTCGGTCTCCCAAGTAGCCTCCTCAACTAGATGACCTCTCCACTGCACCTTCACTGAAGCTATGTCCTTTTACCTCAACTTTCGAACTCGCCGATCCAAAATGACCATCGGCTCCACATCATAAGTCAAATCACCATCCAACTGGGCCGTGCTAAAATCATGGGACGGATCGCCGGCATACTCCTGGAGAATAGAAACATGAAACACTAGATGCACACTCAACAAACTAGGTGGCAAGACAAGCTTGTAAGCCACCTCTCCAATCCTCTGAAGTACCTCAAACGGCCCAGTATACTGAGGGCTCAACTTGCCCTTCCTCCCAAATCTCATAACATCCTTCATGGGCGAAACCTTAAGCAACACCATTTCCCCTACCATGAAAGAAACGTCACGGACCTTCCTATCGGCATAACTCTTCTATCTAGACTGAACCGTGCGAAGCCTCTCCTGAATCAATTTATACCTTATCCAAAGCATCCTGAACCAAGTTAGATCCCAATAGCCTAGCCTCACTTGGCTCAAACCAAACCACAGGACATCAATATCGTCTCCCATACAAAGCCTCGTACGGAGCCATCTGAATGCTCGGCTGGTAGCTGTTATTGTTGGCAAACTCTGCAAGCGGCAGAAACTGATCCCATGAACCCCCGAAATCAATGACACAAGCGTGTAGCGTGTTCTCCAATATCTGAATAGCGTGCTCTGACTGCCTGTCCATCTAAGGGTGAAATATTGTACTCAACTCAACCTGGATGCCCAACTCTCGCTGCACGACTCTCTAAAACTGCGATGTAAATTGCTTGCCCCGATCTGAAATGATGGACAATGGCACACCGTGAAGGAGAAAAATCTCGCAGATGTAAATATCAGCCAAACGCTCGGAAAAATAAGTAGTCCCAACTGGAATGAAGTGCATAGTCTTGGTCAGTTGATCCACAATCACCCAAATAACATCGAACTTCCTCGAAGTCCGTGGGGGCCCAACTACAAAATCTACGGTGATCCGCTATCATTTCCACCCTGGGATCTCTAGAATTTGAAGCTATCCACCCGCTCTCTGATGCTAATACTTTACCTGCTGACAGTTGAGTCACCAAGCTACAAACCCCGCTATATCCTTCTTCATTCTTCTCCACTAATAATGATGCTGCAAGTCCTGGTACATCTTCGCGACACCTGGATGAATGGAATATTGCGAACTGTGGGCCTCCTCAAAAATCAACTCACGTAGCCCATCTACATTAGGCACACAAATACGACATTGAATCCCCAATACCCCATCATACCCAATTGTAACACATATGGCATCACCGTGCTGAACCGTGTACTTAAGGACAATCAAATAAGGATCATCATACTAGTACTCTCCGATGCGATCATATAACGAAGACTGAGAAACCACACAAGCTAGAACCCGACCGGGCTCCGAAATATCTAATATCACAAACTGGTTGGCCAAGGCCTGAACATCAACTGCAAGCGGTCTCTCACCAACAAAAATGAATGCAATGCTACCCATACTCACTGCCTTTCTACTCAAGGCATCAGCCACCACATTGGCCTTCCCGAGATGATATAGAATAGTGATATCATTGTCCTTTAGCAACTCAAACCATCTCCGCTACCTCAAATTTAGATCCTTTTGTTTGAACAAGTGCTGGGGACTCCGATGGTCTGTAAATACATCACAAGACACACCATGGAGATAGTCCCTCAAAATGTTTAATGCATGAACGATGGCAACCAACTCCAAATCATGGACTGGGTAGTTCTTCTCATGGTGCTTCAACTAACGCGAAGCATAAGGAATCACTCTACCTCACTGAATCAGGACACACCCAATACCAATTCGAGAAGCATCACAATACACTGTATAAGAACCTGAAGCTGAAGGCAAAACTAGAACTACAGTTGTGGTCAAGACAGTCTTGAGCTTCTGAAAGCTCTCCTCACACTCATCCAACCACTTGAAAATAGCACCCTTTTGGGTCAATTTAGTCAAGGTCGGTGCAATAGACGGGAACCCCTCCATGAAGAGACGATAATAACCGGCCAAGACGAGAAAGCTTCGTATCTTCGTAGCTGAGGACGATCTGGGACAACTCTGAACTGCCTCAATCTTCTTTGGGTACACCTGAATCCCCTCACATGACACCACATGCCCCGAGAATGCCACGAAACTAAGCCAGAACTCACACTTGGAGAACTTGGCATAAAGTTTCTCCTTCCTCAACCGCTGCAACAAAACTCTCAAATGCTGGGCATGCTCCTCATGGCTACGAGAGTACACCGGGATATAATCAGTGAAAACTATGACAAACGAGTCAAGATAATGCTAAAATACATTGTTCATCAGATACATAAATGTCGTTGGGGCGTTGGTCAACACAAAAGACATCACAAGGAACTCATAGCGACCATAACGAGTCTTGAATGCTGTCTTTAGAATATCCTAGTCTAGAATCTTCAACTGGTGATACCTAGGCCTCAAATCAATCTTGGAGAACACCCTCTCTCCCTGAAGCTGGTCAAATAGATCATCAATGCGTGGAAAAGGATACTTGTTCTTGATTGTAACTTTGTTCAACTGCCTATAATCGATGCACATCCGAATTATACCATCCTTCTTCTTCACAAACAGGACTAGTGGACCCCAAGGCGGCACACTGGGTCTAATAAACCCCTTATCAAGAAGTTCATGAAGCTGCTATTTTAATTCCTTCAACTCAGCTGGTGCCATATGATACAGAGGAATAGAAATGGGCTGACTGCCTGGCACCAAGTCAATACCAAAGTTAATATCTATGTCGGGTGGCATGTCAGACAGGTCTGCATGAAACACATTCGGAAAATCTACCACTGAAATAGAATACTATTAGCACCAACATCCCTCACAAAATCCAAATAAGATAAATAACCCTTCCCAAACATACTGAGACAATACATGTGATAGTACTGCATCTGAAGCAACGACATCTTGCCTGACAAGAATAGCATAGAATCGGGCCTGACGGCCTCCCCTCCTAGGCTACCTCTAGCTTTCTAGGGCCCACCCCGAGTTGGGTGGGTGGGTAGTGGAACTGCTGGTGCTGGTACCATAGGCCGAGAACAGTACTGTGGAGCCCCACTCAATAATCTAGGGAAATCTCTCTTGATATGACCCATGTCCCCGCACTCAAAATAACCCTTCCTCTGACGGAATTGTTGCTCCTGATAACCCGAGGAACTGGCTGTAGAACTCTGAGCAGATGAGGCATGGTGAGATGTCTGCGTTGGAGTGCGCTGAATGAAGACTGGCCTGAGCGAGCACTATAAGAACCGTAGCTAACTGCTGCACCATGATGAGCTGGACAAGTCGTCTGAGCGGGACTACAAGGACGACCCCTGCTATAGTAATAATGTCCCCTAGAATGAACGTCACTGGGACCACCCAAACCTCGAGGCCTCTTGGCCTCCCTCTCCTCACGCTCCTGACTAAGGACCATCTCTATTTTTTGAGTAATATCAATCACCTCGTCGAAGGTAGCACCAGATACCCTCTCCCGAGTCGTAAGCAACCGCAACTGATATGTGAGGCCATTAATGAACCTCATAATCCTATACCTATTAGTGGGAACCAACCAAACTTCTTGATGAGCCAACTCTAAAAACCTCATCTCGTACTAGGTCACAGACATGCCCTCTTGACGAAGCTGCTCAAACTGTCTGCGCAGCTCTTTCCTGTGAGACTGTGGCACGAACTTCTCCAAAAAGAGAATGGAGAACTCATTCCATGTAAGTGATGCTGGACTGACTGGCCTGCGCCTCTCATAGTCCTCCCACCATCTAAAAGCAGCCCCGTTAAACTGAAAAGTAGTGAATGGGACCCCACTGGTCTCTCGAATACCTGTTGTGTGAAGAATCCGCTGGCACCTATCCAAAAAGTCCTGGGCATCCTCAGACTCAGCCCCACTGAATGATGAAGGTTGGAGCCTCCCATACCTCTCAAGTATCCTACGCTCACCATCAGTCATAACGGGACCCACCTGGGCTCGAGCAGCTACAACCGGTTGCTCTGGTATTACCCTCGGTATCTGAAGTCCCTACATCACCTTCTATGGAGTACGAGAGATAGGGGTATGAGTACCTCCCCCGACTTGAGAAGTGGATGGTACGGTCTGAGCTGAAACCACCTGGGTAAGGCCGGTGGAAACAATCAATATTTGGGCCAGAGCCTCCTAAAGGCCTGGAATCACAATGGGCACAGATGGTGCCTGAGCTGGCCCCACTGGCTCAACTACAATTGGAACCTGCTCCTGAGCTGGAGCAACTGGTGGATCTGCAGGTGCTGCTCTAGCTGTTGTACGAGTTGCACCTCTACCTCTACCGCAACCTCTATCGCGACCTCGGCCTCTCGTGGCCCTGGCTGGCAGTACTGGTGGCTGGACGTCCTGTCCGGTAGCACGTGTCCTCACCATCCTTGAGAGAATAGAACAATAGAAATTTAGTGACCGGAATCAACAAATTCGAACGACAAGAATACTAGAGTGTGAAGTTTTCTAAGGGTTCTGCAATACCATGAAGATAAGTATAGACATCTCCGTATCGATTCGCAAGACTCTACTAAACCTGCTTATGACTCATGAGACCTATGTATCCTAGGCTCTGATACCAACTTGTCATGATCCAAAACTCAGCCTGTCGTGATGGCACCTATCATAGTACTAGGTAAGCCAACACCTCGCACACACAAACACTTTTATAACTCGAATATGCGGAAGTAAGTTTAAATTATTTAAGAATTTCACAGATACTGGATGTGAACCTCAAAATCAATGCAAGAATCCTTCCAAAAGATCTGGGTGTCACGTAGTACATGAGCATCTATATATGTATAACAACGTAGTTTGCTACATTGTATAAAAAGTAAGACAAAAATACATAAAATTAAAAGATAGAGAAAGGGAGATCAAGGTCTGCGGATGCCAAGTAGCTACCTAGATGATCTCCAAACGGGTAGACTCCACGATCAACAACCGCCATGCCCGAAAATGCCTAAATCTGAACACGAGGTGCAGGGTGTAGTGTGAGTACAACCAACTCAATAACTATCGAAAATAAACAAGACAAGGTTAGAGGAGCTCAACTTGTTGAGGTCACTAGGTAAATTAGTACAATTCTGGCATATTTGTTATTAACATATTATGAGGTTTAAAGCTAGCCCATAAGGCTTCGTGATATGTATATTCGTGTGTGCATGTGCAGTGGTCCTCAATTACCCTGCTCAACATTATTATGGCATGTAGGGGAAAGAAAATAAGTAATCAGATAAATGATCAAGAAACTACAAGTTTCACACACTACACAAACAACTCACGTGCTGCACGAAACTCACGTGCTAACAATAAAATCTTAACGGACAACTCATGTGCGACACGGAAAACTCACATGTCAATAATGTCAATATACAGATTCGCACGGACAACTCACGTGATGCACGGATAACTCATGTGCTAATATTATCAATATGTGGATCCGCATGGACAACTCACGTGTTACACCGCAACTCACGTGTCAATAACATAATCCGCGCAGCATAGCCACAGGCCCCAGTAAAAAAAATCACACAGAAGCAATGAAGCAAGTGTTTAAGTATATCCTGGGTGAAATAAGATTTTCCTGTACCTAGACAGACATAAATAACATGCTAAAGTGTAGGCATGTGCAAAGTGTGCTATCGTAGCTCAATCCAGAAATTTCATTAATGAAAGGCATTCATCAGTTTCATTCAGGGATTAAACCTCTAAGTTTATTCTTAATGGCTCAATTAGATCATATAAACCCTTACCACATGTTAGATATCGAAGCTATAAGCTTAACAGTCATTTCTAGGCTTATAGGAGCCCGAGCACAACCCAAACATGAATATACAACCCCGGTGCCCGCACGAGATATCATTCCCATACAGGTGCACACCCGAAAGCACGTGGCTATCACAATAATTCAGGCAACTAATTACCTCAACCGAGTTTTAATACAGTACTTACCTCAAGTAACTCGAACCACTCCGCTAGCAAGCCCTTGCCTCGCGAATCAGCCTTCGTACGTCTCGAACCTAGCCATAAATAATTCGATATAATTAACACGGGCTAAAGGACTTAATTCCAAAAGAGAAATACTAAGTTATTAATCAAAATTTCAAAATCGACTCAATAGTCGACCCCCGGGCCCATGTCTCAAAATTCGCTAAAAGTCACAAAACCCGAAAGCTTAATCATCCACAAGTCCAACCATATCAAAATTACCAAAATCCGACTCCAATTCGTCACTCAAATCCCCAAATCAAACTCTCTGAATCCCTCACACACACAAATTCCACATTAAATACACACAAGCTAGGTGGGAATTCAATGGGTAAACAAAATTATTGATAAAAAATGAGCACAAGGGAATTACCTCAAGAAACCCCTCGAAAATCCTCTCAAGAATCGCCAAAACCCGAGCTTAAAATGTTTAAAATGAAGCAAAATCGCGAACCCTCATTTTTAAATGTTCTGCCCAAGGCTCTCGTACATGCGCTTCCCTTGACCGCATCGGCGGTCCCGCTTCTACGGATAATTCTCCGCTTATGCGGAAATCACTAAATCCCCCCAGGGCCCGCACCAGCGCTCCAGGTTCCGCACCTGTGGAAGCGCTTCTGCGGCCCGCGATCCACTTCTGCAGAAGCAGCCTTCGCCTCGCTACTCCGCATTTACGAAGCCTTGTCCATACCTGCGGGCTAGCAGATGCGGATTTCCCTTCGCACCTGTGTCCATCCCTAGGCTAGCTCCAGCTCCGCACTTGCGCAATCCCATCCGCACCTGTGGCATCGCACATGTGGCCAACTCCTCACATGTGTAATCACACCAGAAAAGTCCTAGCAACAACAGTCATTCAAACTCAACCTTTGATATGAAAACCATTCGAAATCAATCCGAGGCCCCCGGGACCTCGACCAAACATATCAATAAGTCACGATAAGAACTTATTCGCACATTCAAATCACATCAAACAATATTAAAAACACGAATTGCACTCCAATTCAAGCCTAATAAAACTAAGGAATTCCAACTTCTACGACGCCTAGACCTATCAAACCACGTCCGATTAATTCCAATTTTGCACACACGTCACAAATGATACCACAGACCTATTCCAACTCTCGAAACTCCAATATGAGTACGGTAACCACAAAGTCTACTCTCGGTCAAAGTTCCAAATTTCCAACTTTTGCCATTTCAATTCTTACTCAACTTTAGACCTCCAATTCACAATCCGAACATGCTCCTAAGTCCAAAATCACCCAATTGAGCTAACGAAACCATCAAAACTCCATTCTGGAGTCATTTAAACATAAGTAAACCTTTTTAACTTAAGCTTTCAACTTTGAGACTAAGTGTCTCAATTCATTCCAAAACCTCGCCGGACCCAAACCAACTACCCCGACAAGTCACATAGCAGTTATAAAGTACAAAATGAGCAGTAAATGGGAAAACAGGGCTACAACTCTCAAAACGACCGGCCTGGTCGTTACATAATGAGTATTGCTTATATACT